>ML426583.1:85489-142669 GCA_005239525.1 Nicotiana knightiana | reverse complement strand
CTTGGTACATCTCTGCCAATTGTTGCTTCAACACTCTTACTTCTTCGACCAGTCCCGAACTTTTTTCGACCAATTGTCCATCATCATCTGACTCATTCCCACTGTTGTTTGCCATGGTAATTTTCCTTTTTGATCTCGTGTTGTAAGGGTGAGTCGCCAGTTTAAACCACAAACTAACCACCTCTGTTTAACTTATTCTTTTAGATGACAAACAATAAACGTGTTAGAGTTAGGCATTTTGCAGATATTAATCACACATTGTATGTCATGCACCTGATGCCATCTTCATTTCTAAATGAGTTTGGAAGGCTTCATGCTTCATCCCGGCTTATTGGTTTTATTTTCATATTGAATTTTAGCGCTCTCTTTTGTTTTCTTTCTTATTTATTATTACTCAAAAAAAAATTTAATTATGGTTATGATCGCACCCGATAGGGATTGCCTACGTATCATGACGCCGCATGAATCAGACCATTACGTAGTTCAGGAGGGAAATAACAATTTTGATGATTTTTTTTAACAGCATTTTTTAATAGTCTTTTTTTTTGTAAAAATAAAACAAACTAAAATATTTTTAATTTTTTTTTTATATATACAATGAGAGAAAAGGAAATATATACAAACTGACTCCACTGACTCTAAAAAATGACTGGAATAAAATAAACTTTGATAAAACTAAAAGACTCTAAATATAAAATTAAAAGTGTGACAAATAAATATGAAACTAAGAACTAATAGACTGCACTAAAAATTTAATATTCAATGGTTTTCTTGCTTAAACTGATATCATCAATGATCTGCATCTCTTGGCCTCCACTCTCCCCCCCAAAGTCTCGTACAAATCTTGAAACACCACTGGCAATTGTGGGACGATGGTACATGCCTATTGACCAACTTCTTCATTGCTTAGATGGCGATGATCATCATGAACATATGCCGCTTTCTCTGCCAATCGAAGTACCTGCTCTCTGGCTTGCCCCATATTCATGTGACAATTCTGCAACCGCATCTGGGTAGTGTTAAGGGCGTGCCTCATCTGATCATCCAATGACTCTGCTCTGCCTCAAAATCTGCATGTTGATAACCCCTCTTCTGCCTTTTTATTTCTTCCAATTGTGCATAAAGCTTACCCTTTGAGCGTATCCAGTGTGCCCTTTCTCTTTCAAACTGCCCCTCCTATTGATAAAACTCTAGTTGTTGTTGGTACGCATCCTCTTCGATGATACTCAAGTCTTCTTGCAACTTATTTTTGTTCGCCTTCACTCTTCTGACTAAACCAATCGTGTTTGCCAGTTCTTCTTCTAAGCGGGCTGTATCATTCTTAGCATGCTTTAAATCTTTATCCATGATCTCTAAGGCAGATTGATAATCTTTCTCAATACTTAAACGGATTTGAGCGACTCCGACTTGTTGCTGGGCTTGTTGTTTGGCTATGGTCATCTGAGCGTGCTCCAATTCCTTTTTCAGCTTTTCTATAGTTCTTTGATCATTTCTCCTCTTGTTCAACCCCTCAGGCCTATCTCTAAACGATAAAGGATCATGAAACCAAGTAATATACTCAGGGATCACCTTTCCACGATCTCGATCTTCTACCATCTCATTCAACTCCGAGACTTTACTTGCATACCAGATTTTCATAATTTCTTCTTCGTCATGAGGTTGATCTTTACCAAAATCATAACAGAACTTGCTCATATCTCGTACTGGCGGCACCTCTTGTAGTCGTGCAAACTGGCGCATCACTCGAAGTGGAGCATAAGGCTGAACACCATCCAATCCTATAAGTACCAAATAAGAATGATATGCAGACTCACAAATGACCTCTTTAGAGGAAAACCAATCGTAGTTCCAAGTGATTCGTTTGGCTGACAAAGTAAGAAGCAGCTTTTTCCAGGCATCAATCCCTTCTGGTAAGTCACATTTGTCAATATTTTTCTGGTGATCATAAGTGCGATTGGGCCAGAGCTCACTAAAATTAGTGATACTAGGATGACGATAAAAATGCTCCAAAAACCATATCTGTAACAAAATGTTGCAGCCATCAAAGTTTCGTGCGCCCAATTTACATCTAGTTAAAGCACGAAAAATGGAAGAAAGAATCATAGGGACCAAAGTATAATCATTCCCTTTTGAGGTCAGAGCCTCAACCACACCTGCCAAGCGGATGTCAATGCGTCCTTCCCTTTCCGGAAAAACTACACGCCCCAAAAAAGCAACCATAAATGCAAACCTCCTATGTATCTTCCATGTTTCCTTGTCTTCCTTTGATTTTAATTTTCCCACATGCCTTTCAAAATTGCATTCTAGGCCGTACAAATGAAACAGAAGTCCCAAGTTAACCCACTTACCTCCTAAACCTTCATACTCTCCGTAATTTATGTTCAGGAGCTTCAGAAATTTACCCTCATTCACATTTTTTGGTACAATGGGCCTTTGCCGGCGAAGATTGCGGCCCCACCCCTGGAAATGGGCGATTTCCTCCAAGGTTGGAGTCATTTCACAATCAGTAAAATGGAACACATTATTTTCAGGATCCCAGTGCAGAATCAAAGCTTCGATCACATCCCTTCTAGGCTTGATCGTCATCATGTGAACCAAATGTCCCACGTACTTCTTTATCTGGTTTCGCTCATATTCCTTAAAATCTCTCCACCAATCCCACAACAATTGTGGTATCTGATCAACAATAAGAAAATCCGGTATTCCTTCTGACCTGGGCCTCTTTTCGGACTTACCTCTTTCTCCACTCATGGTGTACCTATTTATCCAGACACGAGGTTAGATTTTAATCAAATATATTATTGACACAAAAAATCCGATTTCTCGGGTTTTGACTCTATAAAATAAAAACAAAACCAAACTATGGGACTAAAAAAATTTGGTTAAATTAGTAAAATAATTAAAAGAAAACTCAAAATGACTCTTCTTTTGAAAAGTGAACATAAAAACTGGTCTCTTTTGTTAGAACGACCATTTTGCATTTTCGAGGAAGGTTTTAAGGCTATTTCGACAAAAGGACCGAACACATGGGCAAAACTTGTCGAAGGATAAAAAACTGACAAAGTGACTATATATATATATATATTATTTTTATTTTTATTTTTATTTTTATTTTTGACAGCAAGAGAAAAGGAAAAAAAATCGTCCATATACAATTTTTTTTGTTTATTTATTTAAAACAAAATGGGGTTGAACCTGATGAAGGTTGCCTACGTATCTCACATCCGGTGAGAATCAAACCCGCGTAGTTCGGTTAAAATAAATTAAAAAAAATATTTTGAAAATTGTGCTATTACATACTAGAACCCTTCAAAAAAAAAATTTAAAAATATTTTATGAAAACTTGGAGGAAATTTTCTCTTTCTCTCTCATCTGTTTAATCGATCTATCCTAAAGCCGGTCTACATTTGAATGGAGCCTACCAAATAATGTTACATATAGCACATAAATATGAACATGTTGGTCCAAAAAATAGGTACCTGTCCTAGACGGACCCGGACCCGGCCCCTGCGCCGAGTCCCGCTAAGTCCAATGCACATGATGCAAATAAAACGTAGCCTACTAGGAAAATTCATTGCTTGTGGCTTGTTCTTCTAAGTTTGCAATCCTAAAGGAGATGATATCTAGACCTGGCTTACCAGGGTGGACAACCCGAGCCGAGGAGCGTCAAGCATCACTAGTAGTAGAACAGCACTGGCTAGCTAACGGCTCTCCCGCCTAATCATATGTGACTAAATCCTTCACCAGAAGCTGGTAGGCTAACTGGCTTTATCTCAAGACAGAAATTTTGTGATGCTGGTAGGCAAACACAACATACCTACCTATCAGATGACTCACAGGGGTGCGAGAGAGGATACAATTTATAGCACAAATCAAATAAATATTAAAGCGGTAAATAAGCGACAAATAGCACATTCGGCTTGCAAACACAATAATATTAAAAACATGATAAAATCCAAACAAGAATCAATGTACAAAGCTCGAATTCTTATTAATATCCCCAGCAGAGTCGCCAGAGCTGTCATACCTCCTTTTTCACTACCTCGGGTGGGGATAAGGGAGTTTTTCCACTTTAAGTGATATTATTCGATTTTTGGGATTTATTTTATTCAGAGTCGCCACCCGGACTTTTTATGGTGTTCCGGGACACCATTTATTTATTAAAAATCTCAAAACCGAGGAATTTTGACGCTATTAAATTGTCTGCGAACCAGAAATTCAGGTAAGAAATTCTGTTAACCCGGGAGAAGGTGTTAGGCATTCCCGAGTTCCGTGGTTCTAGCACGGTCGCTTAATGATTAAACTTGGCCTAAACTATTTAATTACTGATTTTAGCACCTAAATGCATTTTTTGTATCTTTACCGCTTTTACTATTCCTTTGTATTCAAAGAGTTATTTGAGACGAGTCACGCGTACGTGTACTCATCTTATTTAATGCACTAAAAGTTATGTCACGCGTACGTGTACACAATTAATAGCCCTTAAAAGTATTTGGCCAAAGTCACGCGAACGTGTATTTTGGTTTAATTTGAGAATCGTAACTACGTCACGCGAACGTGTACACAATCACAATGGTTGACTGAATTAACAACGTGCCTAAAGTATTCTAAACTTTCATTATTTATTCATGTGAATGTCTGAAGTTATGGAATAACTGAGAAAAATGGGTCAACTTTGTATTTAAAAATCAGACCAACACATCTTTTGTCACCTACGGCTCATTTCAATTAAAAGTAAATCAAAACCAATCTCGTGCAGTTCTACAATTATCACAAACGCCAATCTCTTATTAACAACCAATAAAGAATATTCACTTCTCTTGATAATTATTCAACTTATGTTATATCACTAAAATAAGAGTTGATAATCCTAGGTTTGTTTGAGCACAAAGATGAATTATTAAAACATTCAAGCAAGGTTACCAAACTAAGATCAAGAGGCATGGCAGAACAATCCCAAAATAATTTGAAAGAAACACATGAACATGACTCATAACTTAACGAGAAATGAGTGAGAAATTGAACCCCGAAGCAATAGCTCTTTCAAGTTAAACAACGACAGTACATACACGAACCAAAATTGAAACTTTTGACGCCGGCGACGGGAACTCGACAGAAGCTCAAACAGACCTTGTTCGACACGGTTTTTGCGATGTTTACCAACTGACTTTTGGAGGTGTTTTAGCTGGTTTTGGTTAGAGGTTTAGGGACGATTTTCAGGGGTAATTTCTGGGCTGTTTTAGGAGGAGAAAGATAGGCAATAGCTGCTGCGTTTTTTTTTTTTTTTTTTTTTTTTTTTGCCTGAGTTTTGGGACTATTTAGATGCTGATTTTCAGTTGAGTTTTGGAGGTTGTTTTGGTTGAGATTTTGCTTCGTTTTGGTGATGTTTGGGTGGCTGGTTTTTTGTAGGAGAGAGACGGGTGAGAATGGCTGAAGAGTTTAGATGGTTGGGGTGAAGAAGAAGGTAAGAAAAAAACGGCTCTGAGAGTAAACTGATGGTGTGTGGTTGCGATTTTTTTTAAGAAGAAGAAGAAGAAGGAGTTTATGATGTGTATGTGTGTATGTCTGGAGTTAGGACATGGGGGTCATGGGTGGTTAGTTAGGATTTGTGGGGGGTGAAGCATGAGTGAAATGGGGAAGTGGGGAAGGTGGGTTTTATTATTATTATATTTATATATATTTATATATATATATATATATATATATATATATATATATATATATATATATATATATATATATATATATATATATATATATATATATATATATATATATATATAAATTTCCTTCTATTTAAACATATGAACAAATCTTATATTCTAAGATTGTGAATATTTTTGTACTTTTTAATTTTCTTAATAAAACCTAGGAAGAGTAAGATAAAAATTTAAAGTATTAAGGTTAGACCTAAAAAAAATATTTACACCAAAAATAGAATATAATTTGGGTGTGATAAAAAATTAGTTGTTCACAGCAACTGAATTCATAATCCAAGAAAGAAATCGCATTCACTCTTTCCCAATGATTCATCATCGTTTCTGGGAATCTTTACTTTTTGTATGAGCCATCTACTAAACCCAGCTTGTTCCTACCTAGCAACGCAATTCTCATGGACCTGAATCAGATCGAGTAGTTCTCTATTCCAGTTAATTAGAAAAAAATGATCTGGATCCCACTCACATCTGCAGGAGACAAGAATAAGGGATGATTGTAGTCAATTCCATTGACTTGATTCTCTTGATTACCACCAGATTGTGTTGCATGTTCATTTGGAAGTTGATTTCCTGGTGTTTGACTACTGTTTCGCCATTTGCTGTCATTTTTCTTTATCTTGCTCGAGACTCAGATAGAACTAATGCAGAATTTTTTTTTGGAAAAACCAAGAAATATTTCTGAATTGAATATTTGGATCGTTACGGAGCTATGATTATGTATCATGTAGGCTCTGATACCATAAAATTATTCATCAAGTTGACTGAATTCAAGCAGTACAGTAAGAGGAAGAAGAAGAACAGTAAGAAGAAGTAGAAGAACAGATATGAAGAAGAAGAAGATGAATCAGTCGAGGAGAGAGAGAGAGTTAGTGGAGAGTATTTTCATTTCTTCCAAAAGTGTTATTCTTTACAATGTGAGGTTATGTATACATAACAATTCCTTAATCATTTCATCAGCAATCTAACTAACTATTAATCTTAACATTATTTAACTCTTCTAACAACCATTAACAACTTTAACTAACTTCTAACAACCTTCCCATACAAAGACTATTCCACCCTTACTTTATTCAATAAGTTCTTTTCACGAGAATTGAATATCTGAGAGACAGTTATTCAAACATAGCAAGAAATTGGGTTTTCACTTTTGGTATAGAGAAATCATGGAAGGAGACTGAAAATATTCCCGAATTTTTTCGAGCAGGAAAAGTTTGTATTAATGGAGTTATTTATTTGTTGAATGGTGTACAACATAAGAAAAATATAGTTGCATTTGATGCGAAAGCCGAAAGTTTCAGAACTATTACATTATGGAAAGCTTTACATCACTACCACTCCTGTTGTGATTTGATAGAAGTGAAAGGAAAACTAGCCGTCCTTGAAAATATGATGATTTGTGGAGAAATGAATTTATAGATTTTAGGGAAGGGTCAACATGAGGTGGGAAAGGCATATCATTATAGATTTTCCGATTGTCTCTAAAGAAATGGAACGTCCTAGAGTGCATTTTTGTGAGTCTGGAACCCAATTGTAGCTAAATTGGATAAAGAGAACGAAAATAAGTTTTAAAAAAAAAGAGTACCAAAATATGTATAACGCCACACTATGTGGCGCTATATATTAACAATAACTGTGTTGTTAATGTATAGCGCCACATAGTGTGGCGTTATATACTTTTTTTTTGACAGACGAGTATACGCCACTATACCAGGCGCTATACACTAAAAGCAGTACAAGACTGCCTGGCCCACTGGTTGAAAGGTAGATGTGAAGGTACAAGGTTCAAACCCCTACACCAACATTTTTGTATTTTCCTATTTCTTTTTCATTTTTTGTTTCTTTTCATTATTTGGTTAAAGTGTTTAGATATAAATACTTTAATAGAGAAGCCATTCATTATTTCTCTAAAAAATAACCAATACTTTTAATAGTTGTTATTTTGTGCTATACGTAAAACAAAATTATTTTTTTTCTTTTAGTTTCAAACTAGAATTATAATTTTTATTTTCATATGAAAGAAAACAATAAATGGCAACTTATCAATACATTTAACTTCTAATATTTCTTTCTTATTGCTTCAAGTTCGTATTTTAATTACCAATTTAACTTTAATTATACTATATTATAGAACGATTTTGCTCTATTTTCAGTAATTAAAAATTAGTACAAGATTCAAAAGCTAAACTATTTAAAAGGAATCTGATTATGTAGTTATTAATCAGTACAAGATTTAGAAATTAAAATATCTCAAAAGTATTTGCTATTTTATCTGTAGTAGAAGTTGATTTAAATATCCGGACAATAAAAATATGAGTAATTTATAGTTATATATTGTAAAATTTGGTAACTTAACTATTCAACATAGAAGTACCTGAAAGGTGTTTGGTGACACCTCGAAATTAAAACTTTGATTTTGTAAAATTTGTAATCTTAAATATATCGTAATATTTTGAGGCTATAAAATAAATTAATTATTTGAAGAGTAACTTGAGAAATTTAATTACACTAATTTTTAAATATGAAGGTATCAATCCGTTTTGCAACAGACAAAAAAAATCTCATAAAAATAAACTGCAATTATCATGAAAAAAAATAACAAAGAGTTTCAATTGGCTTTTATGGGTCCTTCACGAAACTTCATGTTTTTGCTTAGCTAAGCTATTTATAAACGTGAAAGGACGAAGATGGAAAGTTGAACAAATAATAAATAAATATTTTAACTATTTTAACTAATTTAATTTAACTAATTTGAAAATAAAACTTATAATTCTAATTTGAAAATAAAAGAAAAAAAATAATTTTGTTTTACGTATAACACAAAATAACAACTATTAAAAGTATTGGTTATTTTTTAAAGAAATAATAAATGGCTTCTCTATTAAAGTATTTATATCTAAACACTTAAACCAAATAATGAAAAGAAACAAAAAATGAAAAAGAAATAGGAAAATATAAAAATGTTGGTGTAGGGGTTTGAACCTTATACCTCAAAGACAAAACCTACTGCACATCTACCTTTCAACCAATGGGTCAGGCAACCTTGTACTGCTTTTAAAGTATAGCGCCGGATATAGTAGCATTATACCCGTCTGTCAGAAAAAAATATATATAATGCCACATAGTGTGGCGTTATACATATTCCGATACTTTTTTTTGGATTTATTTTCGTTTTCTTTATCCAATTTAATCATAATTGGGTTCTGGACTCGCATTTTTCGTCCCAGCTGACGTATGGCGAGGAATTATAATATTGGTTGCTGCAGTAAGGTACGACAAGTTCTCTTGTTTATATAATGACATCACAAGAAAAAGTTCGAAAAAATGTGTAATTCAGGGATTTTGTCAAAAGACGCGTAAGTTTGGAGGCAATTATAGTTGGGTAGAGAGCCTCTTCCCATTGCAAAAAAAAATTTATTAAGGCTCATTAACAAGTTTAAACTGCGGGGGCATTTTCTCTGGTGCTCTTATAGAGGTGGATCCGTGGTTTGAAGGTGGCTGGCACATGAAAAGATTAACAGACTCTTGTTTTTAAGTATTTCAGGTAAAATATATGATTATTTTTAATATATATATATATATATATATATATATATATATTTAGAACTTTGAGCGAAGTAAACGGAATCCAGTAGCCCCTCTTCTCTATACATAAATATGTTAGCTCTTCTATTTGTCTTTGACTCTTTTGTTGCTTGATTGTTTGTTTGTTTTTCTTTTGAAAAATGTCATGTAGAGTGCGATACTATACAACACCTGAAAAATTGTGGAAACAAAACAAGCATCTTAAATCTGATGTTTCTTTCACAAGGGCAAATAGAAAAATATTTTCCCAAGTTGCATGAGTCCAATCCTGATCATGCTACCTTAGTTACAATGTGCAACGCTCTCTAGCTAAAAAGTTTTGACTTGGTCTTTTGTAACATTTTTGAATACTTAGAACTTCAGTTGTTATATTGTTTAACCAAAAAATAGAATTTTCTGTCAAAACCTGCATATAGAAAAAAACGGGTTACTGATAATCAAGTTTTACTTTACTTCCTCAACAACCTATTTAGGAAATAACTAAAGCAATAGCATAAATTGATAGAAAGAAATAAGGAATGAAATCACAGTCAATCCCTAAAATTAAGATAGAAAATTTTGATAAAGCAAGAAATTATAATGTTTATTTCAGTAGTACTTGGAACTAGTCCTTACAAGTAAAAAATGTTATCCTTATATAGGGGTGTACAATCATAACGTTTTTCCTATTTAAAACAAATTCATTATGAGCATTAATTGTATTGATTTTCCGTTATCTTTGATAACCATAACTGACCCATTTGTAGCTATAAATGTCTTATAACGGTTCCGATTTCCCTTCCTTATTTACTTCCGGTTCACGTAATTTTCCTTCTTTTTGACCTTGATTCATTCTGTTTGCGCCTCTTCTTTGACAATTGTTCAGGCCCAATCCTCTGCTCTGTACTATCTCGTGGGTGTTTTCATCGTACCTTCCTTGTATTCTTAATTTCGCTAATCGAGCGTGCCACTAGTCACTACGCCCTTATACCACGTGTCATGCTCTGTCAGCTTACCATCTTTCCACGTGTGAAATCTTTTTTCCACCAATACAGATAGTCCCTCCACTTTCTGAATATTCTCCAATTGAATATTTGGGAAGTGATAAGCGTTTATGCCGGGAATACTTATCGTTGTTTTTCGAGTATCATCGTGTCCCCTTTAGATCTGATGTAATGCATGTCACGTTTATTTAATGCCCATTCCACATGACTTCTAAAGAATGGATCTACAGTTTTTCAGCGCTTTTTAGGGTTTTTCTGTGGCTACATCAGTCACGAAGTGATGGTTCAATTATGACGCTTCATAATGACCTACTTTTTATGATAGCCCTTTATAAGTACTTCATTCTTTTTTATCTCTTGAAGTCTTCCTTCTTCAGTATCTACCATATTACTCTTTCTTTGTATTTCCGCATCCACTTTTTCATTAATCCCTTGGACAATCATGTCTTCTTCTACACAAGACCCTCGTAAGGTTGTGATTGTTGACGAACTTGCTCTTTCTACTGAATCTACTAAAAGTAGGAGAGGTGGTAGACTTAATAGTCTGGGCTCGCAATATAATTGTGGTTCTTCTTCCCAGGGAAGTGCTGCTAAGCCTTCCTCTTCTAAACCTAAGGCTCCTTTAACCCCTAGATCTTCTTCTAGGAATAGAGATTTAAATGAACCAGTTTGCGAACCCATAGTTGCAGAGATTGTTCCTCAGGAATTTTTTTTTGTAACTGATCATGAAACTATAAGGAATCAAGTCTCTTCTATGTCCTCCCTTAATCCTGCTGACCTTTATCCAAGTTTGATCACTACTGGCCTTCTCTCCTTGGTTCAAAGAGAATGTTATTGGAAACCAGGTTTCCCAATTTTAGTCCATGGTTCCAACCAGAGAATTACCTCATATCAAGCTGGTTATTCCTTTGTTTACACCTAACCTTTTACTTTAGGGTTCAAACCACCTATCGACCCAGTGATCATTGAATTTTGTTGTTGTATTTACGTGTGCCTTGGCCAAATTGGCCCTATAGTATGGAGGACTGTTACATGCCTTCGTTATTTATCAAATTTGGTTTCCATGCATTTCACTTTTCGACACTTGCTTCATATCTACTCTCCTAAACTAATTCGTGAGGGATTTTTTTCTCTCATGGCTAGAAGTAAGAGAGTATTGGTTAGCCCTGAAGACATCCGGGACTGTGGCTGGGTACGCTCATTTTGTTGTTGCTCCCAATATTGCACTAGTGGGTGAAGAAAACATGTCTTTTTCCGAGAAACAAAACTTTGCACATAAGCTTTCTTCTTTTTTTTCTTTTTCTTTATGTCTCAAAAGAAAAAACCCCATGTGATCATATGCCTACTTTTTCAGCAACTATGGATGTTTTTAATGAAATTCCCAACTTCCGTGCTTGGTTAGATAGGATGTTAACTGTTGCGCCTATGGAGAAAAGGTCTTGGAAATATCTTTCTCAAAGATTTGGTTGGAAAGTGAAGACACACGATACTTTTTTCCATTTATTGTCTTTCCTTTTCTCTTTCTTGTTGCTTCAAGTGTTTCTTATTTTTCCTCTTTTTTTTGCTAGGGTTTCCTATTCGTGGCATTAGTCCTGTGTCTGTTCTATCCACTAGGATTTTCGTGACTCCCGCCCAGGAAAGATTTTAAGTGCTTCTTCTTCAAAAAGGAAAACCGAAGGAGCTCGTGGCTCTGATGGTGAAGAATAAACGGAGGAGGGTTCTTTGGTGTGAAGGCCACACCTCAGAAGACGTGTGGTTTTTGATGATGAAACTATTCCTTATCATGACCCTTTACCAAGTTCAATCCCTTTTAGACTCACTAATGAGCCAGAGAGTGCCCCTTTAGTGGTTTCTGATGAAGATGTTGTTGATCTTCCCCCAGGTTCTGTTGAAAGATTGTTTGCTCATGGCTTCAAAGGTGATGAAGCTTTTGTGTCTGTTTCTGAAGAGTTGCCCATTTCCTCCCTTCCAATCCGGGTTTTCATTAACCCTCCCATGTCCTTACCTGATGCTACTCCTGTTGTTATTCATGTGGCTGCTTCTACTCCGTCTGCTATTCCCGTGACTTCTTCTCATGCAGAAGCCGAACCTTGTAGCAGTATGAGGGTAATGAAAATAGTTGTTGTTGAGGTTCCTGAAAATGGGAACTTATTGAGAAAATTTGGTCAAGCTGACGTGTGGTTGAAACTTCTGTTAGGTCCCGTAGAGAAGTCGAAGTTAGAATGTCATAGCTCACTGACCATAATGAATGATATTGTTCATTCTTCCTTGAAAGTACAAGCTTAATTATATTTCCTTTCTATTCTTTTTCTTACTCATAACTCTTTCTCTTTTTTTGCAGATCAACTTGATTGGCACATAGCTTATGATAAGAGTTTCTCACGTGAACCAGCAAGTTATAGATTACCGCACCGAGGCTGATAACTGGAAAGGACAATTCGAAGGTCTTCAAATGGAAAAAGAAGCTCTAGCGGAAGAGAAGAATTCTTTGGAACAACATATGTGAGTGATTGCCGCTGAATTAGCGGTTGAAAAAGCTTCATCTAGTCAGGTCGGAAAGGACAAGGATATCCTTGAATCTTCCTTTGCTAAACAACTCTCTAAGGCAACTGAAAAAATAAGGAGTTTGAAGGAACTCCTTAATCAAAAAGAGGTTTATGCGGGAGAGTTGGTTCAAACACTTACTCAAGTCCAGGAAGATTTTTGCGCCTCTACTGATAAGATTCAGTTCTTAGAAAGTTCTCTTGCTCCTTTGAAGACAGCTTATGATACCTCTGAAGCAGAAAAAGAGGAGCTGAGAGACGAGATTGACCAGTGGGAGAAGCATTATGAGATTCTAGAGGATAAGCTATCATTGGATGTGAGCGGGGCTTTCCTAAACACTCGCCTCGAGAGTCTAGTTGAAACCAACCAGGAGGGTTGTGACCTTAATGCTGAGATTGCTAAGGCTAAAGAAGCAATTGAGAAAACTCAGCAACGTCAAAGATTTTCCTCACCTGAAGACGAAGGTCCCGAAGGTGATGGAAATGGACTTGTTCCTGGTGGGGCTGATGTTCAAGCCTCTTCTTTTCAAGTTAATCCTTCTTCTCCCGTTGACGATGCTCATGTGAATAATGCTCCCATTGATGATGCTCCTTAGTTTTCTCCTGCTTTTTGTTAACTTTTAGTTTGTTGCTTCGAACTTGATTTAACAACTTTTGGGAAGGTTTGTTTTTTTTGGGAAGGTCTTTTTTTGGTTACCCCTGTCTTCTTTTGGGGTTGAATGATAAACTAATACCTCTGTTTTCCCAAGGTTTAATATTTATATATATTTCAGCTACTTTTACCGTTTATTCTACTCTTTGATGAGTTTATTCCTTGCATTTATAAATGCTTTAACAGTCTGTGACTTTAACAAACACGGATTTTCATAAAAGAAGGCCCTTTTATGTTAACGACACTGATGAAGATGACGCCTCATCTTCATATTGGTATAAATATATGAAAGACGAAGTATACACGAAAGAAGAAATAATTTGAGGAAGTTTTATGCTTTGAACTTTCGATAAATTTCGCACATCACTTTCATTTATTCATACAATAATTTTATAACTGCTTTCTTTGCAGCATATTTTGAGATATAAAATCGGGTCTATTTTTCCGTGACTAATTTTTTGCCTTAACCTAAAACTCGTAGGAACATGGAACATATCTCGTATCCTTTTTTCAAGTTTACACCTTTCCAAGGTTTTTGATTTAGGCTTTTTGCTTCCTTCTATATGGATAGTCCCCCCAGTATTAGAGCTTTGAAGCATAAAATCTCAAACACTGGATTACTCCTTCTTTTGGTCCATTCCCTGAAAAGAAAAATACAAACGGGACTCAAAGATATACGTTTAGATGATGACTGCATCACCCTTTTTTCCATCAGAAAGGTTGCAACCTAGACCGGGAATAATTTAGTATTCCGCGTGTCTTTTGGGTCTAGTATCATCATTTGGTATTGGCTAGCTTTTTTCCTATCATTTAAAATTGTTAGTAAAGTTTAGAAGACAAAAAAATAAAAGTGTAGCTGAGTGATACCTGCACATGGGTACTTTCTTCGTCTAAAAGTAATATTCTTCATATGAACAACATTCTATTTTGATGGTAGTACCTTTCCATCTATGGGTTCCAACTAAAATGCTCCTTTTTCCAACGATGCCTCGAACCCTATAAGGGCCTTCAGAATTCGGACTTAATTTTCCTGCATTAGCCGTTTTTGTTGATTGAAATACCTTTTTGAGAACGAAATCACCAATCTTGAAGTATCTTAGATTAGCTTTTCCTGTTGTAGTATCGCTCAATCATCTGTTTCTAAGCCGCCATCCTTGTCAGCGCCGCTTCTCTCATTTCTTCCAATAAATCCAAATTTGTTCGCATTTCTTATTCATTTAATTCCTCAGTAGCATGTGTATACCTCGTACTTGGTTCACCTATTTCTACTGGGATTAAGGCTTTAGTGCCATAGACAAGTGAAAATGGAGTCTCGCATGTGCTTGTTTTTTATGTCGTTCGATAAGCCCACAATACCCCTGGTAACACCTCTAGCCATTTTCCTTTTGATTCTTCTAATCTCTTCTTTAAGTTATTAATAATAACTTTGTTTGTTGACTCAGCTTGCCCATTGGCTACAGGAAGGTAAGTTGCGGATGTAATCCGTTTAATCTGCCCACTCTGAAAGAATTTTGTGCGTGCCTATGAACTGTGGGCCATTGTCACACACGATTTATTTTGGAACTCCGAACCGGCAGATTCGCCAAATAAGGTACATGACTTCATTTTCTCGCACCTGTTTAAAAGCTCCTGCTTCTACCCAATTTAAAAAATAATCTGTTAAAACTAATAGAAATCGTACCTTTCCTTTAGCTTGAGGTAACTGGCCTACGATATCCATGCCCAATTTCATGAAAGGCCACAATGAAACAACTGAATGTAAAGTTCTGCTAGGCGACGCATGTTATTATCATTGACACTTATCGCACTTGGCTACAAAGCTTTCCGCCTCTTCTTCCATTTTTGGCCAATAATATCTTGCTCTTATTAGTGTTTTTACCAACGATCTTCCCCAAGCGTGATTGCCACAGTGTCCCTCATGTACTTCCCTCATCACGTATTCCGTTTGTGAAGGTCCGAGACACCGTAACTAAAGTCCCACTGAACATCTTTCGGTATAAGTTTCCACGAATCAAGCAATACCGGGCGGATTTTTGGCAGAGTAACTGAGACTTTTTCTTGTCTTCGGGTAAAATTCCGTATTGTAAAAAGTTAACAAATTTGTTCCTCCAATCCCAAGTCATATTATTAAAATTCACCTTATTCTTGTCTTGGTCGAACGCCGAATGAAACAAATGTATTACAATAGAATTTTCTATATTTGTTATTTCCGCAACAGACACAAGCTTGGCTAATGCATCTGCTTCTGCATTCTCCTCCCTGGGTATTTGTTTGACCTTCCACGACTGAAATTGTCTGACTAATTCTTGTGCCTATTCCAGACATTGTTGCATTCGTGCCTCTCATGCTATGTTAGCCCCCTGCATCTGGTTAACCACTAGTTGCGAATCACTTTTGATTACAATCTATTCTATACCAAGTTTTCGTGCTAGTTTCAAACCTGCAATCACAGCTTCGTACTCCGCTTCATTGTTACTGATGGGATAACTTTTTATTGCTTGTCTTATGATTTCCCCTACAGGAGGAATTAGTACAATACCTAAATCCGCTCATTTAACATTCGAGGAACCAACGGTAAATAGAATCCAAGTCCCCGGATTAGATCCGGTAAATGCCTGTAGTTCCTTTTCTGCTTCAGGAACTAAATTCGTGCTGAAATCTGCTACAAATGCTAAAACCTCCACTTTTATTGCAGTTCTGGGTTGATATATGATATCATACTCGCTGAATTATATTGCCCACTTAGCTAACCTACTAGATAGTTCTTGTTTATGCAATATATTCCTTAGAGGAAAAGCAATTATTACAGAGATAGGATGACATTGAAAATAAGGTGTCAATTTTCTAGATGTCATAATTAATGCTAAAGCAAGTTTTTCTAGGTGAAGATATCGAGTATCAGCATCTAACAAAGATTTACTAACATAATAAATTGGATATTGTTTACCTCTATCTTCTCATACCAACACCGCACTTACCGCCACTTCCGATATGGCAAGATAAATAAGCAGCCTTTCTCCGTCTTTCGGTTTGGCTAGCAGGGCTGGATTAGACAAATATGATTTTAGATCCTTGAGGACTTGTTGGCATTCATCAATCCACTCAAATTGGTTTTGCTTTCTCAATACTGAAAAGAATTTAAAACTCTTTTCTGATGATTTTGAAATAAATCTCCCGAAGGCTGCTATTCTTCTTGTTAATCTATGTATTTTTTTTTGCTTGTGAGTACATCCGGTATTTCCTCAATAGCTTTTATTTGTGCAGGATTCACTTCAATACCCCTTTTAGAAACAAAAAACCAAAAAATTTACCTGAAGCCACACCAAAAACATATTTTTCTGGATTTAGCTTCATATTATATTTGTGGACAATTTCAAAAGTGCTTGACAGATGTTGAAAATGATCCCCCGCTTGTGCTGACTTGACTAACATATCATCAATATAGAATTCCATAGTCTTTCCCAGATGTTCTTATAACATCCTAGTCACCAATCTTTGGTACGTAGCTCCAACGTTTTTAAGACCAAATGGCATGACTTTGTAGCAGTAAGTCCCCCTGTTTGTGATAAATGAAGTTTTTTCTTCATCTAGGGATCCATCTTTATTTGATTATAACCTGAATATGCATCTAAAAAATATAACAGCTCATGACCTGCGATAGAATCAATTAGTTGATCTATATGCGGCAAAGGAAACAAATCTTTAGGACAAGCTTTATTTAGATTAGTATAATCTATGCAAACTCGCTATTTACCATTCTTTTTTGGAACTAACACAGTATTAGCTAACCAGTCTAGGTACTTTACCTCTCGTATTGACCCAATTTTCAAAAGAAAATTGTACCTCATCCTGGATCACTTGATCTTTGAAGGATCCTTGCTTCCTTTTCTTCTGCTTGACCAGTGGGTATGATGGATCCTCATTCAGTTTGTGGGTAATCACCACCGGCGGTGTACCTGTCATATCTGAATGCGACCAAGCAAAGAACACTGCATTAGCTTTTGAAAATTTAATTAATTTATCTTTCATTTATGGGCTCAGATTTGCTCCGACGTAGACTTTTCTGTCTGACCAATTTTTAAATAGGATTATAGCTTCGAGTTCTTCAGTAGTTGTTTTGATGTTTTCATTTTCTTCTAGATCTTGAATAACATCGGGTATTGAATCTACATTCGTCTGTCCTGAAATGCCTTCAGTTGAGGTTTGTATTACTATATCCTCAACTGAATTCTGTAGTTGCTATTTCTCATCTGCAATATCGTTCGTTGTGCTTGTAACCACCATTGAATTGATACTTTTAGAAACATGTTGATCTCTAAGGATTTGTCGAATCGCCCATTGTGAAGGAAATTTAATAACTTGATGCAATATGGATGGTATAGTATCCATATCATTAATCCATGGTCTTCCTAGAATCATATTATAAGCCATGTCTTCATCTATCACCTGGAACTTTGTATCCTTGATAACTCCATCTACAAATGTGGTAAGCACTATTTCCCCTTTTGTGATAACGCTTGAATTATCAAATCCAGACAATCGTGCCTTTAGTACGACCTTGTCGCTAGCTTGCATTTCATTCACCGCCCTTAGTAGAATGATATTTACAGAGCTACTTGGATCAATCAAAACTCGTTTAACGTTAATAGCGTGTACAAGTAAAGATATTACCGACGCATCATTGTGAGGAATTGACAAGATGTCTGCATCTTCATCATCAAATGTTATACTGTCTCCGTCTAAAACTTGGCAAACTCGCTTTCCATGAGTGATCATGACTTTTGACGTCCTTTTTGCAGTTGTATATGTCATCCCATTGACCTTATCTTCCCCAATTATCACATTGATTGTTCTCTTTCGGAGACGGGGGTTTCAGAGGCTCTTGTCTATTCTTCATATATGATTTTCTACCTTTCCCACTGAATAGGTCAGTTAAATAATCCTGCTTCAACAAATGCTCAACTTCTCCTTGTAATAACCTACAATCTGTTGTGATATGACCCTGATCGTTGTGAAATTCACACCAGAAATATAGATTTCTTTTGCTCGGGTTTAATCTCATTTTTTAGGCCACCTCACCTTATCTCACATACCTCTTAAAACAGATACTAACTCGGAGGTACTAACATTAAAATTGTAATCTCCGATCCTCGCATGTGTATTGGAATCACTGCCTCGCGCATCCCATTCCTTTCTGAATCTAGATGATGAACCCGCATCTGTTTGCCTTGATCTGGATTCAGATTGTATAATTTCATATTTAGACCGTGAATCTCGCCCTGCAGGTCCCATGTAAGGTTCGTACCTATTTTTTCGGATTATGAACGTCTCGATCGTGCTCTTTCGTCAACCCTTGGCTGTGAAACTGTATCTTCTTGTATTCGCAGCTCCGTGTCGTACCTATTTTACACATCATTCCACGTTGTTGTAGGAAACTCTCGCAAACTTTCCTTCAGTCTCCTCGTAGCTTCTAAAATTTTCTCGTTCAAATTTCTCGTGAAGGCCATAGTTGCCCAAATGTCAGGTACTCGTGGTAGCATCATCCTCTCTCGTTGGAATCTATCCATAAATTCCCTTAGTAATTCTGTATCTCCTTGTTTTACCTTAAAGATGTCTTCCATCCTTTTTTCAACCTTTTGAGATCCCGAATATGCTTTTATGGATGAATCTGCAAGCTCATCAAAAGAATCAATAGAGTTTTCAGGTAAAAGAGAATACCACGTTAATTCCCCTTTCGTGAGTGTTTCCCCAAATTTTTTAACCAAAACTGATTTGATTACCAGCTTGGCTAAATCATTGCCCTTCACGCCAGTTGTAACGCAGTTGCGTGATCTCGAGAGCCGGTTATTCCATCATATTTTAGAATATCAGGCATTTTATACTTTGTAGGAATTGGCAAAGGAGACGCACTTCGCTTCCAGGGGTGTTGTGAATATTTATCAATATCTACTCTTCTTATCACGGGAGGTACGCCAGATATTTGTTCCATGCGATCATTCTGCTCTTTTAACTGTTTCTGCAAAGTTAGTACCAAACTTTGTCAATTAGAGTTATTTGGTTTACCTGACCTCCCATCACGAGATTCATTGGGAATTCCTCCATTACCAGAATTGTCGAGCCCCGAGCGTGGGTTTTCTAAAGTCGTTGTATTGACTGGTGGAGGAGTTTGTGGCATGTTAGGCAACCCCCTAAAAAAGGCTTGAAGAGAACCATTCACGTGTTATGCAATCGTTTTAAAACATCTTGTTCGGCAGTTTGATCATCCCCTTGTTGATCATTAGTGTGTGATGTAGATCTCTCAGGTGATCCTTCACGGGACTGGCGAGTGGATCCTGTTGGAGAGATGTGTGGTCGTGTTCCCTCTTGTTGGTTCAGTTGGTTATTGTCGTTACCAGTTGACATAGTTTGGTTGAGAGAAAAAAGAATCTGGAAAGTAAAAAGATTATCAGATTCCCGGTAACGGAACCAATTTGTTTAACTTAAAAATAGAATCTTCAATTAAAGCCTATATATAAAAGAAAATGGGTTACTGATAATCAAGTTTTACTTCACTTGCTCAACGACCTATTTGGGAAAATAACTAAAGCAATAGCGTAAATTGACAGAAAGAAATAAGGAATGAAATGACAGCCAATCCCTAAAATTAAGGTAGAAAACTTTGATAAAGCAAGAAATTAAAAAGTGTATTTCAGTAGTACTTGAAACTTGTCCTTACAAGTAAAATTCTTTATCATTATACAGGGGTGTACAATCATAACCTTTTTCCTATTTAAGATGAATTCATTATAAGCAGTAATTGTATCGATTTTTCGTTATCATTGATAATCATAACTGACACATTTGTAGCTATAAATGCGTTACAACTGTTCCGATTCCCCTTCCTTATTTACTTCTGGTTCATGTATCTTCCCTTCTTTTTTACCTTGATTCATTCCGTTCATGCCTCTTCTTTGACAGCTGTTCTGACCCAATCCTCTGTTATGTACTATCTCGTGGGAGTTTCCCTCGTACCTTTCTTGTATTCTTAATTTTGCTAATCGAACGTTCCACTTGTCACTATGCCATTATACTACGTGTCATGCTTCACCAGCTTACTAACATTCCACGTGTGACATCTTTTTTCCACCAATACATAAATATCCATAAACTATTTCAGAAACCAATTATTCCAAATACCACCTTAAGTTCCAGGAAATACTTGATTTTGATAGCAATAGCTCTGTTACTCAAGAATGATTTAACATAACTCGATTGACAAATCGTAGTAGGAATTATCAACAAAAACTTATTAAATTATAGCTACGAATGATAAATATAATGTAAATATTTAATGTGTCACTTAATTTTTTTTCTTTTGTGATTAAGTTAAGGCCCTAAGGCCATCTCCAGCCTTAACACCAAATTTCACACTAAAATGGTGCAGCACCAAATTTGCTCCAACCATTACGCTATATTTTACACCAAAAAAGAATATTCCTTTTCATATTCTTCTCTCTCTTCTATATTATATTATTATCTTCTATTTAAATTTTATTTTTTATTTCCTTCAAACAAATTCTTTCTTTTTTCTTTTTTCCATATTCATCACATATAATTCACATTCACCACTTATATAATCATTTATTACAAAATTATTTTAAAGGATAAATTAAATAAAAGTGAAATCATTGATATAAGATAATTAAATAAATATTACATCATAGTAAATTTAATTTAAGTACCACATAAATATTCAACTTTCGCCTCTATTCTCCCATAAATGCTCGATTAATGCATTACGAAGTGCGAAATGTGTATCTTTATCCTTAATTTTTTTGTGTCTAGCTAAAAATTGTTCAAATCGATGATCTTCATCTACTGTCATTTCTACCGTAGGAGCTGGACATTCACGTGCATCTTGAATTGGTGAATTAAGATCACGTGCGTCCTCAATTATCATGTTGTGCAGTATAATACATGTGGTCATTATATCATGTAGCACATTTTTTCTCCAAAAACGCGACGGACCTGCAACAATTGCAAAACGAGATTGCAAAACACCGAATGCACGTTCAACATCTTTTCGACATGATTCTTGTCTCATTGCAAAATATCTCTTCTTTGCTGAACGTGGCTCCCGAATAGTTTGCACAATAGTAGACCATTTTGGATATATACCGTCGGTTAAATAATAACCTATGTCATATTCTTTTCCTTGAATAACATAACGGGTTGGAGGAGCAATACCATTAGCGAGATTGGAGAATAAATGTGATGATTCTAAAACATTAATGTCATTATTGGAGCCCGGCGTACCAAAATATGCATGTCATATCCAAAGGTCATAATCAGCTACAACTTCAAGAATAATTGTTGGGGATCCACTACGACCTGCATATTGTCCAGCCCATGCTGTTGGACAATTTTTCCATCTCCAATGCATGCAATCTAAACTGCCTAGCATTCCTAGAAAACCACGTTGTTCACCACGTTATTTTAGTAATTTGGTGCACCTGGAAATAACATGCCGGATTATTAAACTTATGTTTTATGTTTTTAATGTAATTTCAATTTTTATGTATCCTCCTTTGATGTACTTTTAATGTTAATGTATTTTTATTTTATGTATTGTTAATTTTCTTTTTTAAATTTTAGTTTTCACTTTTCAATTTTAACAACATTAGATATCTTACATTTGCATATTTCATTTTTAAAATAATGGTTATAATTATTATTATACAATTATAATAATAATAAAATTAACTTATAATTTTATATAAATATAATATATATATACAAAATTAATATATCAAAAAAATAGAATATAAAATTAAAATTATAAAGATCTTAATATAAAAATAAATTATATACACAATATATGATAAATTAAAAATCAAAAGATATAAAAATGAATAAAATAATATTAAACCAAATTTGGTGTTGATGAATAATTTGGTGGAACACTATTCACACTCTATATTTGGTGCAAAAATAATGCAAGGTTGGAGATGGCCTAAGGTAGCTTAGTTTTTTTTTTCTTTTTTCGGTTCAAATCTATCTATTGCCATCTAAGCATTTACCTCTTCCAATTATGTAAGCATATGATTAAAATCTTGCCATTCACAAGTTGTCACATATAGATCCAGGAACAGAAAACATGTAAACACTTGAAAGAGCACAAATGAAAAGAAAAAAATTGGAGTGCAACCCTACTAAAAATACCAAAAGAATGTACACAATTCAAAATCCAAATTAGCTACAAATTTAAAGATAGTAACCAGCTCTCTGCCAAAACAAAATTCCACAAACCATGATAAGGAAAAGAAATAATTTTTCAAAAAAGATGAAGAATAACACTTAATTAAGCTTTCAACTCCTCATTTGCCTGACCTTGTGCCAACCCTTCTTGCAAGATTCTCCAACAATCTTCACTCCTTTCTTGAAAAGGGTCTTCAATTCTTTTGCTCTCTCCTTCACTTGCTTCTCAAACCCACCCATTTTCTTCTTTCTGTCAAAAAACTTGCAGAGAAAAAGACAGTACCTTTATATTGGTATCAAGCAGAATGGGAAGCTATGCTAAGAAGATAACGTTTTTAACGGAGCTGTTGGGGAGGGGGGGGGTTGGGGGGGGGGCTATTCCTGTATGCTTATTAGTGGGATCCAACGCATCAGAATATACACGTTGCTAGTTATCATTCTTGATTACGTTGATTACGGGGATTCGACGTGTGTGAGCTGTCAATCTTATTAAAATATTAAAAAGAAAGTGCTTTTGGCTCGGAGAAGCTCGAACAAATAGACTATAAGTCAATAGTTATAGAAATGCGGGTAAGGTAGACCCTTGTAGTCCGGTTCTCAGATCTCGGGTATAGTTGGAGCTTAATACATCGAGCTATCCTAACAGGTGTATAACTAAATACACTTATATCTGTTAATTATGATTAATTAGAGTGCATGTTTTTACCTAATAAAATCACATAACTGTTTGCCAGCATTAATCAGCAAAAAATGTCGTTTACATCAGTGCAGTTTTGAAACAGCTAAAAATGCTTGTCTGTCCATTTCTATACAGCTTGCAGATATTTCTTTACTTTGGCCCTTTTTCCCCTAAAAAGAAATGATTTTTAGAGCTAACGGCTGGAACCCAATCACACCGTTTTTCTTTGTAATAGCACGCTTAGCCAGTTTTTGGACTGGTCATTCAAAAATAATCAAAATTTATAAAGTCATTGATAAATAGTCATTATTTTGCTGCAACACAAAAAGTTCCAGCATAATACAATGGAGATCGGTGCACTTGTGCATGAACTTCCAGCATAATTATGCTGAAAATCGAACACGCGAAAAGGTCCAGCATAATATACTAGAGAGTGGAGCAAATATATATGAACTTTCAGCATATTATGCTGAACCGGTATATTATATTAAAACTCCAGTATATTATGCTAGAACTCCACTATATTATACTGGAACTCCACTATATTTTATGTTGGAACTCCACTATATTATATTGGAACTCCACTATATTATATTGGAACTCCACTATATTATACTGGAACTCCACTATATTATGCCGGAACTCCACTATATTATACTGGAACTCCATTATATTTTATGTTGGAACTCCAGTATATTATGCTGGAACTCCACTATATTATACTGGAACTCCAGTATATTTTATGTTGGAACTCCAGAGTTCTAGTATATTATACTGGAATTCCAGTATATTATGCTGAAGTATTTTCCGGATTTTGAGTAGTATTTTCGTTCAATTTATCTTTACATGAAAAGTGGCTAAATTTCGATTACTTTTAAAATTGTGACTATGTTTGAATGACCAATTATTTCTTTCTCTTTGCCAAGTTCTGGTCCCTTCTGCTTTTGTTCCCTCCGTTTTAATTTATGTGAACATGTTTGACTGGCACGCAGTTTAAGAAAAAATGTGACTTTTAAAATTTGTGATCTTAAAGGAACTCGAAGTATTTGTATGTGTAAAAGCTTCTCATTAAAGGTATGATTATAAATTTAAGCTAAATTATTTCTAAATTTAGAAAATGACCATTTTTTAAAAATAAATCAAAAATAAAATAAATTAACGTGGAGAGAGGAAATATTATATTCCATTGCCAATTTCCATACAGTATTTGTTGTGACCCAAGCAAACATATTCCTTAAAAGACTTCTAAAGAGCAATAATTCCTTTTTATCAAATTTCACCTGCCAAGTAGTCAATAACAACTATGCTTATGATCATCTTCACATGTCACATAGAAGCTTTCTAGTTGTCTTTTTCAGGTCAATCTTGTACCCGCCAAATGTCACTGCTTTTATGTGTTTTTCTAATTAGATACAAAGTTTAAGACAAAAAAATACTTCTGAAATTTATGATATGAAACATATTTTAAATAATTATATGCTTATAAATTATATTATTAATGATAAAAATACCCGCCAATTCGCATACTATATATCTGTGACCAAACAAACAATCAACATAGATGAAAAATGGCAATCTTTTGCTCACTGCAATCTTTTTATTAACTAATGCAAGAGAAAATAAACAACACAAACTCCGTAGAAGAATGTGAAATCTTTTATTGTTTAAGCGAGAAATTAAATAGAACAAGAAGAATAAGAAGACAGAGAGGAAATTGAGTAAGGTGAGGAAGAAGATGATTGAGGGAGAAGAAGAGCAAATATTCACAATTATATTGTGTATTATTCATTTCAATGAATTGTCTTCAATGAATTACAAATGATATATTTATACAATCTAACTAAGTGAACTTTAACTAACTAAGGGAGCTTAGCAAACTAATTAACCTTCTTAACTAACTTTAACTAACTCAGTGTGAAATGACAAAATTACCCCTGCGTTATAACACTTCATTTCTCAACACTCCCCCTCAAGCTAGGTAGTGCAAATATGTTGTAGACTCCTAACTTGGAACTTAGGTAATTGTGTTGAACTTTACATAATCCATTAGTAAGCAAATCTGCTGGTTGATCTTTGGTGTTGATGTACTTAGTAGTTATCAAACCTTTTGTGATTTTTTCCCTTATAAAATGACAATCCATTTCATTGTGCTTGGTACGTTCATGATACACTGGGTTAGGTGCAATCTGCATTGCAGCCTTGCTATCACTGTAGATGTCAATTGGAATATTGAATTCTATTCCAATTTCTTTAAGTAATCCTTGTAACCAGACTATTTCAGCAACAGTAGATGCAATACTTCTGTATTCAGTTTCAGTAGAGCTTCTAGATACAATTGTTTGCTTCTTAGATTTCCAAGAGACCAGTGAATTTCCCAGTTTAATAAAATAGCCAGTTACTGATCTTCTAGTGTATGGGCATACAGTCCAGTCAGCATCACAATAAGCCACTATATTGTTGTTATTGTTGTTGCTTAATAGAATGCCTTGACCTAGTTGATTTTTGATATACCTGACAATCCTTAATGCTGCCTACATATGTGATCTTTTTGGTTTTTGAAGGAATTGACTTAGTGTTTGAACAATAAATGATATATTTGGCCGTGTCATAGTTAAGTAGAGAAACTTTCCCACTAGCCTTTGATAAGCCTTTTGATCTGCTAGTTGTTCACTTTCAGATTGCTTTGTTTTGCTACAGTGGTCATCAAATTCCTTTGTTGTAAGTTTGATGTTTGTATCTAGTGGAGTAACAACAGGTTTAGCAGCTGACAATCCAACTTCTGATATAAGTTCTAATGCATACTTTCTTTGATGCATTAGTATACCTTGTTTGGATCTAGCAAACTTTATGCCCAGAAAATACTTCAAATCTCCCAGATCTTTCATTTTCAATACTTGGTGTAATTATCAGCTTCAGACTATCCCATGTTATTAACATATCATCTACAGAGACTAAAATAATAATAACCCTTTTTGAGTTTCTTCTGATGAACAAAAAATGATCAAATTGGCTTTGTTGAAACTGATTCTTCAATAGTGCTTCAATTAACTTTGCATTCCATTGTCTAGGGGTTTGTTTCATCCCATAAAGGGATTTAATGAGTCTGCATACATGTTTATTCTCTCCCTGACTCTTAAATCCCTGTGGTAGTTCCATGTAGATTTCATCATGTAAGTCACTTTGTAGGAAAGCATTGTAAACATCCATTTGATGTATGTTCCAGTTTTTTGCAGCAGCAATAGCTAAGACAGTTCGAATTTTTTTCATCTTAACTACAGGAGAGAAAGTTTCTTGATAATCAATACCTTCCTTTTGGCTATATTCCTTGGCTACTAGCCTTTCCTTAAACCTTTCAATTTCTCTTGTTGCTTTGTATTTGAGTTTGTATATCCATTTGTACCCAATAGGTATTTTCCCTTCAGGTAATGACACAATGTCCCAAGTATGGTTTGTTTGTAAAGCATTAATTTTAACCTGCATTGCCTCTATCCATCTAGGATTTCTGATGTCTTCTGTATAAGATGAAGGTTCTCTCTCTACAGAAGTTGTTGCTATGTATTCTTGATATGTAGATGAAAGTTGATCATATGAAATATATTTATAGATAGCATATGGAACTTCCTGATGAACATTTAGAGACGCAAAGTCTTTCATCCAAATTGGAGGTTATTTGTTTCTATTAGATCTTATGTATTCTGGTTGTTCAGCAGTAATAATAGGAAGACCTTGTGATTGATCATATATCTGTTGAATTGTATTTGGTAGTGATATGTCAATTGTTTGTTGAACTGTTGAACCATCATCTTCTTGATATATATGATCTATTGGAGCAACTGAGATTCCACTATTTGTATTAGTAGGAGAATATGAGTCTTCTATGTTACTTTCATTGACTCTTAGTTGTTTTTGTTGTTCTGAATTGTTTGGAGTTTGTCTTTGCTGAGAGTTTAAATACTAGCTATGGTGTAGGTCCTCTGGCACTTGATTTACAAATACAGGTTGACTTCTAGTCTTCTGATATTTGAATGGAAATACACTTCTTTAAGGATCACATCCCTGTTGACAAAAAATATTTTTTCCGTCGGATCATATAACACATATCCTTTCTGAACTTCTGAATAACCCGTGTGAACTGTTAGTTTTGTTCTAGTCATCAGTTTGTCATCTTGAATTATAATCTTAGCATAGCACATACATCTCAAAACTTTTAAATGTTGATATGTAAGTTGTCTGTGATATAGCCTTTCATAAGGAGTTTGATTATTAATCAAAGAACTTGGAATTCTATTTATAAGATATACAGCTGCTAGGACACATTTTTTCCAGAATTTGATTGGTATACCAGCTTGAAAACTGATAGCTCTTGTGACTTCTAGGATATGTTTGTGCTTTCTTTCTGCTACCTCATTCTGTTGGGGAGTATAAGAACAAGTTCTTTGATGAATAATTCCTAGAGTTTGAAATAGACTACTGCAGGCAGAGTTTAGAAACTCAGTTCCATTATCAGTTCTTATAACTCTTACATTCTTATCATGCTGAGTTTTTATATAGGTAAAGAAGTGTTGTAGAACAATACACACATCTGATTTCAACTTTAGTAAAAACACCCGTCATTCTGGAGAAATCATCCACTATTGTTAAGAAGTACTTATTTCCATCATGAGTGGAAATCCTATAAGGACCCTATAAATCTATATGCACTAAATCAAAGCATCCAACAGTCTTTATACTACTTGTAGGAAATGGAACTCTTGTTTGTTTTGCACATGGACAGATTGTACACTTATCTAACTTGCTAGCTATGATGTATGTTTTTACATGAATGATTTTATTCAAAACTTTAGTAGAGACATGGCCAAATCTCTTGTGCCATAAATCTACATGTATCACATTTGAACTTGTTTGAGAATCTTCACTTCTGGCAGCTAGTATGATATCTTTTTTCCTTATGTTGTATGAACATTCAAAGATGTATAATTCACGATCTTCTCTACAAGTCCCCTTCATTTTTCCAGTGAAGATTTCCTGAAAAATACAGAAATTAGAAAAGAAAGTGGTTGAGCACTGTAATTCCTTTGTTAGTTTAGCAACAAAGAGTAAATTGTATTTAAACTGAGGTATATGAAACACAGTTGACACTGAAATACTATTTGATAAACTACTAGTACCAGTGTGTGTAACATAAGCCAAATCTCTATTTGGCATATATACTTTCTTAGGATATTGAGTTTTCTAGATAGTAGACATGTCTATCAAATTTATATCTGCTACCATATGATTAGTAGCACTTGTGTCTATTATCCACCTTGCAGAACTAGTAGCTATTAAGGCATTTATACCTACTACATTTGCTGAAGAATTGTCTTTAATTGACAGAAGGCATTTTATTGAGTAGCTGCAGAATTTGATCATAGTGCTCTTTACTAAAAGTACATGTACCAGTGTTTCATAACTGATTCAACCCAGCACTATTAGAACCTCCTAAGACCATTTGATCTGCAGATTTACTTCCATTCTCATTCACAAACTTGTTCTCATTTGTTTCATTGTATCCTAATTGATCAGTAATCACATTATAAGTAGCATTATGATCACGCCCAATTGTGTCTTATAAAAAGACTAAACGGGCGTTGCAAATATATCTGAGTATTTAGCCCAGAGTCGAATCCCTCAGGGAATAACCTATCAATTATTGTCGTTAGACTACTCAATTCTCAATAATCAAGTTTCCAAAGATTGTGAATAACACTTTTTCCGTATTTTTACTCCTACGACTGACTGAAACTAAATAAACTAAAAGATAACTACTATTGAGATGTAAACAGATGCGATAAAAGTCTAAGATTATGGTTTCCCCCGTTAGTGAACTTCTTTCTTGGACACTTACTATAGTTTGATTAGTTGTCTCTATCAATCATGAACATTTCAGCCACTATAAATCTCTCTCAAGTAATTATGATAATTTACTATACGCACTCTCTCAAGTTACACTAGCTAGATTTCATTACAGCTCACTTTAGATTGTACCCGAGGTATCGTTATCTCTAATCCAATCTCTAAACCCTCGGTTATGACTTTCGTCTATACTCCAGGAGTGATGTTGTTCAAACAACTACCTAAATATTCACTCTCTCTCAAGTAGATACATAATAAATATGCACATCTAATTGATGACCATTCAATTAACTACAACAAGAACGTAGTTGAACAAATAGAGTTTAATCAACCAATCAAAACTATATTAATATCACAATATCTTCATTCCCCAATGGGTTCCACCAAAACCTTAGATTAAAATAATTAGCTACTCATAACAATACTGAAAACTACAAAAGAATTCATGACTATGATAAAAATTGCAAGAGAAAGAGATGTAGATTGATGCCCAATTGCTCTCCTTGCTTCTTGCCCTTGCTTTTTCTTATTCTAAACTTTAACCCTAGATAATATGCTCCTTTGGACGAGTTGAACCTTTTATAGGTTAAGTGGATTGGCCCCAAACTCCCAAAATTACCCTTCTCAACGTCTTATTTTCGTCAGAACTAGCGCGGACGCGCTAGTCTCGCGCTACAACCTGCGCTAATGGGGTTTAACACTGCCCGGCAGCTCAGTGGACTAGCGCGAGCGCGCTAGTCTCGCGGTAATGCCCGCGCTAGTGGGGTTTCCTACTGTATTGGCAAATTTCCAGCTTTCAAATCACTTCAGAGTTACCCCATGGTCTGTTATTCCTCAAATTCGCCCGGATCACCGTCATAAGTTCTCAATATCTTATTGTACTCCTGTGAAACACAAAAATCACCATTAGAGCCAATTTAACATCATTTAACTCACTTAAGACCGTGAAACCTCATTAAGTTAGAGTATAATTATATGCTAAACTACGTGGATTCAGCCTATTATCAACACCCCATACTTAATTCATTGCTAGACCTCAAGCAATCCACTATATCCTACAAGGTTTCTTTACATCAAACACTCCCCTACGGTGTCACACCACAAACGTCTTACAAGCAGTGCACCTAGAAGTGTAACATCTATGCCTCAAGAAATGACATGCCCTGCTATAATCTTACTTCCTCAAAATACTACGAGGAGGTCAAGACTTACCTCTTTTTCATAAATCATATGCTCTCACTCCACACAATTGAAAGTAGTTCCAAAAAAGATAATAATCAGAAAAATAGGAACTTTTAATCGAAAGAATTCACTCACTCTCGAAAAGAACATTCATATGTCACACAGATACGCCATAGGCTTGCTCGTAGTGTAATACTCCACTTTTGAGTTCATTCACTCTAAGATCAATATGTCTTTATTTGGTTGTAATGTTGGCTAAGGGACGGGTAGGATACATTTTGGGTATAGTGACTAACCTCCTAAAGCACTTTTAATACAATTACATTCACAATCAAACCATTTTCATGCTTGTCCAGAACTTTCACCCTGATTTACTTCATAATTACCCCATGCCACTAATTATCAAGGACTACATGTCATTATTGTCCTCTTTCTTTCTTTTGTTTGTTTTTTTTTCTAAGTGGCCTTCACTTTTGCATTTTTCATTCCATTTCCTTGATTTTTCCTTAAAAATCAAACCATCACCCCACACTTTGACTTTTACATATCTGCTAACAATTCAAGTGCTCGTGGGAAGTACCAGGTTCAAACAAAACAAGCTATTCAAACAATTGGTTATGGTTCATAATGTGATTATCAAAGAAATAGGCTTATAAGCTCAAAGGAGTTGACTATGGTTAATTATATTCAGGTGGATATATATTTGAGTCTGGCTTAACAAAGAAATACCTATATCCCTTCTAATACTAAACAAACTTCTATTTTGATATGTACACACACGGGGCAAGTTCTAGGTACCAAATGCAGACATAGAATAGATGCAAAAAACCTCACACACACATGGCACATAATTCAATCCAAATTGGTTCATCAAAACACTCCATTTATCATTCAAGTTAGTTACAACATGCACCATTAAGGCATTCAACAAGAGTCAACAGGTAAGCCTAAGCGTCACACTCTAGGATTCATGGTGTTTGGGTGTAACACACTAAGGGTAGCATTTTATCATTCAGCACCATGCCCAAAGGATTCCTACAATAAAAATAAATAAAAGAATCTAGCTATACCCGGTTCAAGCTAAACTCTTGGAAAAGAACCGCAGTCAAAAGAAAAACCAAGAGGGAGTTACTACATTATCTACAAAGAAAATAATTTTTTTTTTCGGACTAACCTCCTTCAAGAAAACTTCCTATGAAATCCGTCATCAGAAGGAGTCCACTGAGTTTTTATAAAGTTTTTTTTTTATGTTGACTTGGACCCTCAAGAACCCCTGCCAAAGGGATCCATCGTCGGGCCAAGACGACTTAATTACTATTACTATTACTACAACAACTAAACAGACTACACCAAAAACATAAAACAAACTGCAATTCGAATAAGTTAACCAAAACAACTAAAGCACATAATTCACAACTTATACAACATACAATACAACAGGGAAACCATCCCCCACCCCACACTTAAAACGAGGACATGCCCTCATGGACAATTAAAAGGACAAAGTAAGGTAAAAGGACTTCCCTGGAAGCTCAATCTTGATCGGGGATGGTGTCTGGGTTGACGTTGCAAGCACGACCCAGGACGCGTAGCCAGCACATTATCTTCTTCTCAGACTTCTTTTGTTGGGTAGCCATCTCATCCACTCGGGTCCCCATTTCAGTCACTGAGATTCTCAACCCGGCCACGTCGTGCTCTAAGTGATCCACCACTGGCCCCGACTGTCCCTAGACGGGCTTCCAACGTCCACAACTGGCTCCTCCTCCATATGCTCTGTCTCCTCACCTCCTTAGTGATGCTCCTCATTTCTGCTTCCTCTTCTTCAGAGTCATGCCCCACTAACTCCTCATCGGTTGCCATTGCCTCCCTTCTAGTCGCAACTCTTTCAGCTTTGAAAAGGTGCACCACAAGTACCCAGCCATCGACAGCAAAGTCACCTGGCACCCCAGGCACAGCGCACAGTCGAGTGATAAGTGATGGGTAAAAGAACACATACCTATGGACCTTCATGCGGATGAACATCTCCTCATGAATTTATTTTGTCGCATCGAACGGCGCATCTACCATGAAGCACCAAATCAGACATGCCCGAGGAATGTTTACCTCTAAAGTGTTCTTGGATGGAAATAGTCGACTATTAATCAGGTACAACTAGCATTTTGCCTCAAACTTGAGGCCTGAAGAGTGGAATTTGTTTCCATACTTGTACCATTTTAGTGTAATGTCCGGTCGACAGATGGTCGGGGTGAATGTATCCCAAGGAGTCATTTTTCCGATGTAGGTCTGGTAGGCGTCTACGTACCCAGCTGCTGGTGGAGGAAGCATGTACATTTTTCTGGTGTGCTCTATTGAGGCATTAACCGACCGTCTTCGCACTGTTACAACGTAGTTGTCATGCTTTAGAGCGTTGGCATAAAATTCCCTGACCATCATGTCATTTTCCTCGTCCGGTTCCTCAAAGAAAACGTCCATGCGACGTTGCATCAACACTTCGTACATTCTAGGGCAATTCATCCTAATGGCTGCAGAGTCCATAGTCTGCTCAGGTATGGTTGTTTTATCCTCTTTCTCAGCAAATCTGTCATGCGCCTTCGCTGAGACAAATTTGTGGTTTTTGAACGGCCTCGAGTCTATTGATTTTCTTGGCGTTCCTCCGGTGGAGGTTCTAGCTGCACGACTTGAAGAGGCTTCTGTGGCTAGACACTTGCGTGGAGGCATTGTACCTACAATTAACATGGTATTAGCTCAGTACAAAAGGATGACCCAACTGTGGTTACTCATACTTCACCACAAATCGGTCACATAATTTCCCTCCATTGGGTTTATTTTAACAAACATATGGTGGGCATAACAATTTAAAACCCCAAGCACTAAATAGTGGACATGGGGCATCACCATCCAAACTCAAATATACTCATAACACCCCCACACTCCCTATGTCATCCATTATCAACATAAATCAACTACTGGCCACACAAATAAACTATTGTACACAATGGAAGATAAACATAAAAGATGAAGTACATAAAAAAAAAGTTACAAAAATAAAAGAAAAATTAAGGTGAGGGATACATACATGTAGGGTGAATGATAGAGATGAAGTAGTGGGTGTTGAAGAATGCTTAGAAGTGGGAGTGCTTGAGGGTGGTTGCCTTTTTTGAGGGTGGAAGATTGAAGAGGAAAATAATAAGAAGAAGAATGNTTATAAGGTTGATTTTGTATGGGGGGGGGGGGGGGGGGGGGGGGGGGGGGGGGGGGGGGGGGGAATAATTGGGTGGTTGGGAAAAATCAGTGCAAGAAAATAAATAAATAAAAAAATATTTTCAGAAAAAAAAACCTATCTGTGTCGAGACGGACTAGCGCGAGCTTAGCGCGGGCGCGCTAGTCCAGGGGTTTTGAGGCAGTGAGAAACCCCACTAGCGCGGGATTAGCGCGGTCGCGCTAGTGGCTATGTGCTTGACGCAGTGTAAAACCCCACTCACACGACCTCTAGCGCGCGATTAGCGCGGTCGCGCTGGTCTCGGCGTCAGCCAAAATATTTTTTTTTAATAACACTATGTTGTTGGGTTGCCTCACAACCAGCTTTTGATTTAATGTCGCGGCACGACGAGTACAACAATCAATGGGTTTCCTCCCATGAAGCGCCTGATTTACCGTCGCGACACGACGCAGAATGAGCGTAATTAAGGTTCGCTCAACCTTTTAGGTTCAAGCAGGTGCACCACAGCCAGCTCACTGGTTTCATTCCCCACATGCATTTTCAATCTTTTTCCATTGACCTTGAAGGCGTTAGACCCATCATCGGCAGTAATTTCCACAACACCAGAAGGAAACACGTTGACCACTTTAAAAGGTCCAGATCATCGGGACTTGAGCTTACCAGCAAACAATCTTAATCTTGAATTGTAAAGCAATACTTTGTCTCCTGGTTTGAAATCTCGGTCCACAATGTTTTTATCATGTAACCTCTTCATTTTTTCCTTATATAACCTTGTGCTTTCAAATACTTGACATATGAACTCTTCCAACTCGTGTAGCTATGTGACTCGATTTTCTCCAGCAGTATCGAGATCCAGGTTCAACTGCTTCAATGCCCACCATGCTCGATGTTAACTCCAGAGGCAGGTGACAGGCCTTACCAAATACCAACTTATATGGAGACATTGATTGGTGTTTTAAATGCAGTCTTATAGGCCCAGAGTGCGTCATCAAGCTTCTTCCCCCAATCAGTTCTTGTGGCGTTTACTGTTTTGGTCAGCAAACTCTTTATTTCACGGTTGGATACCTCAACCTGCCTGCTCGTCTGAGGGTGATAAGGGGTGTCTACCTTGTGGCGCACATCATATTTGGCCAGCAGCTTCTCGAAGACACGATTGCAGAAGTGAGTGCCTCTGTCACTAATAATAGCCATTGGGGTTCCAAAACGGGTGAATCTATTTTTCTTTAAGAACCCTACCACCACTCGTGCATCATTGGTGGGGAACGCTGCAGCTTCTACCCATTTGGACATGTAGTCTACAACAACAAGTATGTACTTATTGCCGTAGGAGCTGACAAAGGGGCCCATAAAATCTATCCCCCATACATCAAACACTTCTACCTCTTGTATTAGATTCATGGGAATCTCATGACAATGGGATATGTTCCCCGTTCTTTGGCATTCATTACAGCCCTTCACCCATTGATGATCATCTTTGAACGCAGTGGGCTAGTAAAACCCGGCCTCCAACACTTTAGCTGTTGTCCGGACTCCTCCGAAATGTCCTCCATATGGAGCTGCGTGACAAGCCTGCAAAATAGCAAATTGTTCTATCTCGAGGACACACATCCGGATCATGTTATCAATGCAAACTTTAAACAAATGAGGTTCATCCTAATAGTAATTTCGGCTATCACGATAAAATCTTTTCTTTTGAACAGCAGAGAGTTCATAAGGTTCAATACCACTGGCCAGGTAGTTTGCAATATCTGCATACCATGGCACATCTTCTACGCTCATGGCGAGTAGCTGCTCGTCTGGAAAGGTTTCTAGAATATTCTCCGATTCAGTTGCATTCTCGGCACCTTCAAGACGTGACAAGTGGTCAGCGACTTGGTTCTCCGTGCCCTTGCGGTCATGAATCTCCAAGTCAAATTCCTGAAGAAGAAGCACCCAATGAATTAGGTGCGGCTTAGATTCCTTTTTCTCAACCAAGTATCTGATAGCTGCATGATCAGTGTACACCACCACCTTCGACCCAATCAGGTAGGACCTGAACTTGTCAAAAGCGAACACTACTGCCAGCATTTCCTTCTCTGTCACCGTGTAATTCAGCTGAGCTCCACTCAAAGTCCTACTTGCATAGTAAATTGGGTGCATTATTCTATCTTTGCGCCGACCCAACACGGCTCCCACTGCGTAGTCACTGGCATCGCACATAAGTTCAAAAGGTTGCTCCCAGTTAGGTGCAACGATGATTGGTGTCGTGACTAATCGATTTTTAAGCTCCTCAAACGCTACCCTGCAATCATTAGAAAATATAAAGGGGCTATCTTTTTCAAGCAACTTACATAGGGGGTTGGCGATCTTGGAGAAGTCTTTGATGAATCGCCGGTAGAACCGGGCGTGCCCAAGGAAGCTACGTACAACTCTGACTGATGTGGGAGGTGGAAGCTTTTCAATCACATCTACTTTAGCTTTGTCCACCTCAATTCCCTTACTTGACACCAAGTTCCCCAAGACGATCCCTTCTTGTACCATGAAATGGTACTTCTCCCAATTAAGTACAAGAATCGTCTCAATGCACCTCTTTAGGACACATGTTAAATTTGCTAGGCACTCCTCGAATGAATTTCCCACTACTGAGAAATAATCCATGAATACCTCCATAATATCTTCCACCATGTCTGTGAATATGGCCATCATGCACTGTTGGAATGTGGCTGGTGCATTGCATCAGCCAAATGGCATCCTCCTGAAGGCAAATACCCTGTATGGGCATGTGAAGGAGGTTTTTTCCCTGTCTTCCGGGGCAATTGAAATCTGGTTGTACCCCGAGTATCCATCCAGGAAACAGAAGTGAGACCTCCCTGCAAGCCTGTCGAGCATCTGATCAATGAAGGGAAGTGGGAAGTGGTCTTTTCGGGTGGCGAGATTCAGCTTTCTGTAATCCATGCATATTCTCCAGCCCGTGACGGTTCTTGTCGATATCAACTCATTTTTATCATTCTCGACAACCGTCATGCCACCCTTTTTTGGAACACATTGCACTGGGCTAACCCAGCTGCTATCAGAGATTGTGAAAATGATTCTCGCATCTAACCACTTGATTATTTATTTCTTCACCACCTCCTTCATATTTGGGTTCAAGCGCCTTTGATATTCCCTGGAAGGTCTGTGTCCCTTTTCCAGGAGAATCTTGTGCATGCAATATGCCGGGTTGATCCCTTTGATATCTGTCATGGTTCATCCAATGGCAGTCTTGCACTCTGAAAGTACCTGTAACGACTGATTTGCCTGCACATCTAGCAAACTAGATGAGATAATAACAGGTAGCGTAGTATTAGGGCCTAGAAATGCGTACCTGAGATGGGCTGGCAATGGTTTCAACTCTAGTTTGGGAGGTTCTTCCACATAAGGTTTTGTTGGTGGGATCCCTCTTTTCTCTAAGTGCAATGGTTCATACTCAAGAGCCCTCGACCATACTCCCTTACCTTCAAGTGCTAACACCCACTCTGCTAATTCCTCCCCATTTACCGCATCTAAGTTCATTAAGCATGCTGCGAGGGGGTCCACAGTGGTTAAGGCTGCATCATCTTCCTCAACTATCACATCCACATCATCAATTAGAGAGCAGTTGGCGAACTCACTCGGTCGCCTCATGGATTTCTGCACGTTGAATATGATTTCTTCATCATTAAGCCTCATCTTGAGCTCCCCGGTCTCACAATCAATGAGAGCTTTGCCTGTGGACAAAAATGGCCTGCCCAAGATTATGGGAATTTCTTCATCCACTCGACAGTATAGTATCACAAAGTCAGCAGGGAATACAAACTTCCCCACTTGCACTAGAACATCATCAAGGATACCCGACAGCCTCTTCACCGTCCTATCAGCCAACTGCAACAACATGGAAGTTGGTCTGGCTCTACCAATACCCAGTCTCTTATAAATAGCCAGGGGAATTAGATTAATGTTGGCCCCTAAATCACACAGTGCTTTGGCAAAAGCCAAATTTCCAAAGGTGCAGGGAATTGTAAAACTCCCTGGATCAAACAACTTCTATGCTATTGGTCGTGTTACCACAACACTGCAAGTCTGAGTCAAAATCACAGTCGCTAAGTCTTGGAAATCAAACTTTCTGGACATAAAATCCTTCATCATCTTCGCATACCCAGGCATCTCTTTCAGAGCATCAATTAGAGGAATGTTTACCTGTATCTGCTTCAGCATATCCAAGAATTTTTTGTACTGTTCATCCTTTTAGTATGTGGCTAGCCTTTGAGGGAAAGGGACTGGTGGTCTCTTCTTCCTAGTGATTTGGGATTTTTCTTTCTCAACTCCCACTTCAACTACTGGCTCTGGGGATATTTCCACTTCCTTTTCAGCCTCACTCTGCCCACTAAGTTCTCCTTCAACAGTTTGTACTGTTACCTTGGTCAGGTTTGTGGAATCATCAAGTTCAATTGGCACTGGTATTAGTGTCTTTGCCTGCCTGCTTTCACGAGACAATTCATGTTCCAAGTCCAAGTCCCGGCCATTACGGAGACTCACTGCCATCATCTGTCTCGTGCCATGGTCCTTAGTGTTCACCTGAGTATCTGCAGGTAAATTTCCAAGAGGACGATTGTTCACTGCCATAGATATCTGGCCCAACTGCACTTCAATATTTTTAATAATTGCATCATGTACATCTACTCTCTCACTCATTTTGGCCGTTGACCCAATCACTCGTTGCATCATCGCTTCAAGCCTGGAAAACCCATCTTTTTGCCTTGCCCCCTGTTGTTGCTGAGGAGGGTGGTATGCTTGTTGTTGATTCTGATGGTTGTAACCTTGTGGCCTCAGATATGGTGCTACATTACCTTGCGGTCTCATGGCACCCATGTTTCTATTGTTCTGCTGCTGGTGAGGTGGTCTATGCGGTTGAACTTGCTGACCCCAGTTCTGCCCCTCTTGTCTCTGGCCTCCATAATTTGACACATATTTCATGTTTTCTGGATAAGGATGGTGATCACACTCTGCATTCCACTGATTACCAAATGGTTGACTAATGCAAGATGTGCATAAGCCCTCATTGGTTGTATCCACGATATGTACCTGCTGCTTTTGCCCTGATTCATCCACCTTCTTAGTTAGTATGCTCATATGTGTTATCAAGGTGGACACGTTCTCCACAATAGTATTGGATAGATCAAAGGGCACTGAGTGAACTACAGGAGTAATGGGCGCATTCCTGGTTTTCCATCCTGAATTCTACGCCATTTTATCTAGCAGGATCTGACTTTTTCTCCATGTTTTGCTCAAGAATGCTCCACCAGCTGAGGCATCAACATTTGCCTTTACAGTATCAGCCAGACCCCTATAAAAATGTTGCCCCAACATCTGCTCAGGAATACCATGGTGTGGACAGATAACCAACATTCCCTTAAATCGTTCTCATGTCTCCTGCAATGTTTCAACTGGCTTCTGTCTGAAGCTCAACATTTCATAAATTTGTTGAGCTGTCTTGTTGGGTGGATGAAATTTGTTCACGAACTGCTTAACTAACTCCTCCCATGTGGTAATGAAATTTGTTACGCTAGCTAGATTGCATTACAGCTCACTTTAGATTGCACCCGAGGTATCGTTATCTCTAATCCAACCTCTAAACCCCCGGTTATGACTTTCGTCTATACTCCGGGAGTGATTTTGTTCAAACAACTACCTAAATATTCACTCTCTCTCAAGTAGATACATAATAAATAGGCACAACTAATTTATGGCCATTCAATTAACTACAACAAGAACGTAATTGAACAAATAGAGTTTAATCAACCAATCAAAACTATATTAATATCACAATAGCGTCATTCCCCAATGGGTTCCACCAAAACCTTAGATTAAAACAATTAGCTACTCATAGCAATACTGAAAACTACAAAAGAATTCATGACTATGATAAAAATTGCAAGAGAAGGAGATGTAGATTGATGCCCAATTGCTCTCCTTGATTCTTGCCCTTGCTTTTTCTTATTCTAAATTTTAAACCTAGATAATATGCTCCTTTGGACGAGTTGAACCTTTTATAGGTTAAGTGGATTGGCCCCAAACTCCCAAAATTACCCTTCTCAGCGTCTTATTTTTGTCAGAACTAGCGCGGGCGCGTTAATCTCGCGCTACAGCCTGCGCTAATGGGGTTTAACACTGCCTGGCAACTCACGGGACTAGCGTGGGCACGCTAGTCTCACGCTAATGCCCGCGCTAGTGGGGTTACCTACTGTATTGGCAAATTTCCAGCTTTCAAATCACTTCAGAGTTACCCCATGGTCTGTTATTCCTCAAATTCGCCCGGATCCCCGTCATAATTCCTTAATAGATTATTGTACTCCTGTGGAACGCAAAAATTACCAATAGAGCCAATTTAACATCGTTTAACTCACTTAAGACCGTGAAACCTCATTAAGTTAGAGTATAATTATATTCTAAACTACGTGAATTCAGCCTATTATCACATTACTACCAGATCCTCTTCTCCTCTTTGCCTTAAAGTCAGATTGATATCCTACTAGTATGTAACAGTTTTCCTTGCTATGGCCCTTAAACTTGCAGTAATCACAGAACAAATTATAGATTTTCTTGAACTTTCCAGTGGTTCTTGTATATAGTGCAGTATCATACATACCTGCATTTGTGCTTGGATTTGAACCAAGGATCCCAGCATCAACAACCATTAATTTTTGGCTTTCATCACTAACAATTATAGCATAGGCTTGATTTATTGTTGGAAGAGGACTTCTCATAAGAATTTGACTCCTAGCCTGAGAATATGACTTATTTAGCCCCATCAAAAATTGATATAATTTCAGTTTTTGCAAATATACCACAAAATCTCCAGACTTAGGACAGTCACAGCCTAGAGAAGGCACTAATGCTTCAAACTCTTCCCACATATCCTTGAGTTTGGAGTAATACACAGAAACAAATGATGTCCCTTGATTCAGATTAGCAATTTATCTATGAAGATTGAAAGATCGTGTGCTATCAATTTTGTTAAATCTCTCAGAAAGATCATCCCACAGTAGTTGCGCACTAAAAGCATATATGATTCCTTGTGTCACGACCCAATTTCCCTCGTGATAGCACCTAGTCTTAGGGACTAGATAAGCCTAACATTTCCACTTAACACAACAATAATAAAGAAATTTTAAAAATTTCGAAATAGAATTCTTGATAGAGTTTACAATTTTCCAAAACCCGGTAAGTACAAGTCATAAGCTCTACGAAATTTTTCTATCAAATCTGACTACAACTGTCTAGGAATAAGTAAGTACAGTTGAATAGAAATAAAATAGGAAGGTGACTCTGAAGCCTGCGAACGCAGCAGCAGGTTACCTTGAGTCTCCTTAGCAACAATCTGCGCAGCTACCAACAACCATAACCTGAAGATGCACACAAAAATATGCAGAAGTGTAGTGTGAGCACACCACAGCGGTGCCCAGTAAGTATCAAGACTAACCTCGGTGAAGTAGTGACGAGAACTAGTCAACACACCACCGGTCTAATAAGTAAAAAGGCAAGATGTATAAATGACCGATCCAAAATATCTATCTAAAGATTTCTCAATGTAATTAACGATACGATCGAATAATACGGAAGAAAATTCAATAATCACGATCAACGGACAACATAATAGAAATACGCAAAGAGAATGGAAAGGATGCAATCCAAATGGCGGGAACTACAACCCAACAAAAACACAAGCAACTCAGCACTACATCAATTTATTCACGTCAGGCCTTAGCCAATGACTCAATAAAACTGGTCAAACTTTCGAGTGAAAACCTTTAAATCGTGAGTTCATTTTGAAAACTTTAAAGATATAATCATTTCGGAATAGAGAAATTTCTTCTTTGAAACATACTTTCTCTGAATGTATATTTATATATTTTTATAAAGAGAAATCTTTATAACATAGTCTCTTCAAATACGGGGTGTTCAAATACACTTTCCCAAATACTGCTCTTTCAAGTATCATCAAAATACGTGATGTTCAAAATATATTTTCCCAAGTACTGCTCTTTCAAATATCATCAAAACACGTGATGTTCAAAATATATTTTCTCAAGTACTGCTCTTTCAAATATCATCACAATATGTGATGTTCAAAATATAATTTTCCCAAGTACTGCTCTTTCAAATATCATCAACATACGTGATGTTAAAAATATATTTCTCAAGAACTGCTCTTTCAAATATCATCATTCTGCAAGACAAATATTTTTCAAATATACTTTCGAAAAGAAGTCCTTTAGACATAACTTTTCCTGGAGATAATTGCTTTTCAGCTATACTTTTCAATATATATATATTTATATCTTTCGATTCAAATCTCCTCAATCATAACTACCGGAACTCAGTCCGCCACTCAGAATTTTTCATGCAATGCAGTACAGGGGGAAAGCTCCTGGATCTCTGTCTGTAGTCCCAATTTAAATACGCAATGCAGCCACTGAGGAAAACAACCAGAATGCGACCGAAACAACATATATTTCTACAACCGGCGCGAAAACAAACAAGGTCGAATACAAAGTGCGATGAACAAATCAATACAAAGACTTAAACCACAAAAGTGGTAACAACTCGCTCATAAGAAGTAGTCACTGAGAGGAATGCCAAGAACAAAGAGAGAACACCATAACGAGGGGAAAACAAGACAAATATAGCAACAATTCTATACATTAAAGTTCGCAACCAAGAACCTAAATCATCTCGGCAAGGGAATCAGCTATAACCAATCTCACTTAGACAATTAGCTTCACCGAATAAACTCAGTTTGAACAATGCTCAGTAAATAGGCAGCATATGAAGGAAGACATAGCATAACGGTAGGAAAAATAAAGTCTTCATTTAAGACAATTAAGATCATATAAGAAACAAGGAATGTTAGGCAAGTACTTCTAACTTGAACAGGAGGAGATGAAATTAGGAATCAGGAATTCAGATATAACAAGTTCAATTCATATACGGGGAACATAAGGACCCAAAACTTCTTAAAGGGCAATCTATTTGCAAATAAGTTCGAGTACACACTCATCACCTCACGTACGCGGACTACAATCAACATAGAAGACTCAATCCTAAAGGGTAGTTCCCCCACATAAGGTTAGGCAAGATACTTATCTTGACTGCGCTAATCAACTCAATACCATGCTCTTGCCACGAGTACCCAACTCCGGTGGCCCAAATCTAGACAATTTGATTGCATAAAGTAAATATCATCACAAGGAAACACAATAATTAATAAGTCCGAAGCTAATACGCGAAATAGGAAATTCGCCCAAAAAGTTCCCTGGGCCCACGTCTCGGAATCGGGTAAAAATTATATTTTCCGGATACTCATTCACTCACGAGTCTAAGCATATGAAAATCTCTCAAATCGGAGGTAAAAACCCCAATCAAAACTCAATAATTTGGTCTATGAAGTTTATCCCATTCTCTACCCAAAATTTTCGAAATTAAAGGTTTGATTTAAGATTGGAATCATGGAAATTAGTCTATAATGGATAGAAATTACTTACCGAAGTTACCCAGGTGCAAAATCCTCCAAAAATTGCCTCTCCCGAGCTCCCCAATTCGAAAATGGTGAAAATAACATAAACCTCGGATCTGATATAATTGCCCAGCAATTCCGCACATGCGCCCCTTGGACCGCACCTGCAGTCCCGCAACTGCGGAAATACCATCGCAGGTGCGAAAACCCACTAAGGAGCCTGGGGTCGCACATGCGGTCAAATGGCCGCACCTGCGAGGATTGGGGGATTGGGCTAAGTCCGCACCTGCGAGCTCCTCGCCACACCTGCGGAAGGTCCATCGCAGGTGCGAGACACCAGAACCAATAATGGTTCGGCTGTCTCCCAAGTGCTAATAACACCCGATGAGCATCCTAAACGTACCCGAGGCCCCTGGGACCCCGTCCAACCACACACAAAAGTCATATAACCTAACACGAACTCGCTCGAGGTTTCAAACCACATAAAACAACACTAACGCGATGAATTAAACTAAAAGTCCATGAAAATTCTTCAAACTTCTATAAGCATTAAGTTTTGTATTTAAGGTCCGAATCACGTCAAATTAAGTCTGTTTCTTACCAAATTTCACAGATAACACATATAAATCATATCGAACCTGTACCGGGCTTCGGAATCATAATACGGGCCCGATATCACAGGTTTCACCTCAAATTTCATTTTCAAAAAACTTTATATTATTCAGAAAATAATTTTCTTTAAAAATTCATTTCTCGGGCTTGGGACCTCGGAATTCGATTCTGGGCATATGCCCGAGTCCCATATTTTACTACGGACCCTCCGGGACCGTCAAATTACGGGTCCGGGTCCGTTTACCAAAAACGTTGACTGAAGTCAACTTTATTCAAATTTCCAATACAAAATTTTTATTTTTATCAATTTTTCACATAAAGGCTTCCCGGCTACATGTCGGGGCTGCGCATGCAAATCGAGGTGAGATAGAAGGAGGTTTTCACGACCTCGGAACACAGAATTAGATAGAATATACGGGATGACCCTTTTGGGTCATCACACCTCCTAACAAACCTTTAGAAACAGAATTCATGATCCAAGATAAAACTATTGCATTAACACGCTCCCAATGGTTCCACATTGTCACATGAAAGATCTCTTTCGTGCATGTTCCATCTACTAGGCCTAACGTATTTCTAACCAGCAGTGCAACATGCATAGACCTTTGCCAAATTGAATAATTTTCAATCCCAGTTAATTGAAACGAGATAATTTGGATTCCACTTACATCTGTCAGCGACAAGAACAGAGGGTGATTATAATCAACTCCGACAACTATATTTCCTCCATTCACTAGATTGCCTGCATGTACACCATCAGCAACTCCATTCCTTATTGGTTCTCCGATAGAGCTCATTTCTTTGATTCTTGACTGCTATCTGAAGTAAATTTTAGCCCAAACTTTTCTGAATTTTTTCACAAATTGTTGCTTAGCTTCGAGATTCTTCGAGCATAAGCTCTGATACCATAAAATCTTTTATTGTTTAAGTGAGAAATTGAATAGAAGAAGAAGAAGAAGAAGAAGAAGAAGAAGAAGAAGAAGAAGAAGACAAAGAGGAAATTAAGTAAGATGAGGAAGAAGATGATTAAGGGAGAAGAAGAGCAAATATGCATAATTGTGTATTATTCATTTCAATGAATTGTCTTCAATGAATTACAAATGATATATTTATATAATCTAATTAGGTGAGCTTTAACTAACTAAGGGATTTTAACAAATTAATTAACCTCCTTAACTAACTTTAACTAACTCAATGTGAAATGACTAAATTACCCCTGCGTTATAACACTTCATTTCTCAACAGAAAGTTATGTAAATGCATTTCTTTGTCAACAACAACAAAGTTTCAAATTCGCTAGAACTACCACCTAGAAAACGTGATTATGATTTGCAATTTTTTTTTATCACCTTGTAGTCGAGAAACTTACCATAAAAATATCAAACTATAAGATCTCTGAAAATAAAATCCACAATTTGGAAATTTATCAGACTTTTTATCTTGACAACCAAGCAAACAGGGAAAGCACAAATTGTCCCTTTCATAATTCATAGTGCAGCCTTCTGCAGTAAAACAAACTTAAAGAAGAGGAAAAGGCGTTACTTTTTTTTCTCAATGAAAAAGCCTTAACTCACCAAGTTAAAAAAAACAGAAGAAGAGGAAAAGACGTATGGAAGAACAAAGGCAAAAGTGTAATTAAGTGTCCGTTTGGATGAGTTTGTTTTAAGTGACTTTTAAGCCAAATGTCATAAGTTAGGAATTTTAACTTTTAGCTTATTTTTTTCATTTTAGCTTAAAAATAAGTACACTTTTTTTACTTTATCCAAACACTACAAAATGACTTAAAAGCTATTTTGATTTAAAAGCACTTAAAATAAGTCAATCTAAACGGGCTCTAAAACTATTTATTGGACGTGACTTTTCGATTTTTTTTATTTTTTATTAGCACATAAAAAGAAATATATGAAAAAAAATTGGCAAAAAAAGGAGAAAAAAATAAGGAGGTTTCCTTGTTCAAGAGATTGCCACATCACCTTGCCTAAATCCCTTATATATATATATATATATATATATATATGTAAGATTCTCAATTTTCGAATCAAAGCTCTGAGTTATATTTGTAACAAAGAAGCGAAATGTATATTAATAGTTGACTTTGGTTTGGTAGAGACATCAGCATATTGCATTAACTTGGTGGAAATAAAAATCTTTCAACTCGAAATAGAGAATGAAATAACTAGAAAAATAATAGAAATAGAGAACAATGTAACTAGAAAATATATTAGAATTCCCCTCTTCTGCAAATTCCTTATATTTGTATATATATTCAGCTCTAACGTAAATGTTAATTGTTGTTCTATTTTACAATAAGAATTTCTTTTTTGTTCGGATCGAAAATAATAAAGTGTCATGTGAAAGCCAGCAAAACAAATCTTTGTGATGATAAATCAAATAATAAAAAAGAAACATAATACTTAGATATGATTTGGTCAATCGACCTATATTTAGGAGAAATTATTCTTAGAAAATTTTCATTCTTTATTAAAAAAATTACTTTTTATGTGGTTGTTTATATACTTTCATTATGTTTATTTAAAAATTTGTCACATATAACAAATATTTTCAAAGGTTTTCGTGTTTTTAATATAATATAGATAATATAAATATTAATAATAAAACAAAAAATACGACACAAGACAAATTTAAGTGTAATTGTGATAACATGGACTGTAATTGTGAATTCATGATTGATGGGTTGAAAGCCGAGGGAGGGAAAAATAGAAACATTTGTTCTCTTAACAAAAAAAGGATTTTTTGAATTTTCCACCCACCGCCCACCCCGCCCTGTATTTTCTGACAATTTTCTAAACGACGCAAGTAATGCATTGAATTCAACGGCTCTACTTGATGATGATGAAGGTGAGCGTGAGACTGGACTGATCACATATTTAACAGATTTTGATGAATTGGAGAAAGCAATAAGCACGACGATCAATATAGGAATTTGAAAGACTAGTCCGGAACCCAATTACTGGGTTTCTTGACAAAAATGACGCTATTATTTGGCCAAAAAAAGCTATATTTTTATATATAACGCGGTAATATACCGTGTTATACATTAACGGAGTTTTGTCCGTTAATATATAGCGCGATATATTACCGCGCTATACATATATAACGCCCACATTTAACGCGTTATCCATTGACGATTTGACTGTAAGGTATAGTGCATGAAAATACAGCGCTATACCTTTTTCTTTAAAACCCTTCTTCTTCCCCACGATTAGAACACTCCCCAACCCCCATTTTTTTATTTTTCCCAACACCACGGTCCCCCCACTCCTTTCTTCTTCAAAAAAAATCTTGTGGGCCCCACCCGTCACACAAAACGCCAAGAACATAGGTCTCACATCGTAGCAAGGATCGTGTTATTGTGGTTTCATTGTTTCGGACTCAAATTTTCAACTAATTCACTTTTCGAAAATCATAAATCGAGGTATTTCGATTTATTTTATGTCGAAATATGTATAATAATGCATATTAGCTGACTTGAATTTGTTTCCCTGTCGTTTTATGTTTTATTTGGGAAACTATTATGTTATATTTATCCGGACTTAGATATTAGTGTTCTAAAAAATGTAAAATTGAGAAATAATTTTTTCTATTAATAAAAATGTTAATTAATATCTTTTATTGTTTTATATGTATTTTTGTGAATGTTATGTGATTAAAATGTATTTATTGTTTATATTTAGTTTAGATTATTTATTAGCATAGTAAAATATAGAATCTTTTAGCCTAGTAAAATGTAGAGTTTTTTAGCATAGTAAAGTGTAGAGTATTTTAGCGTAGAATCCATGTAGTTTAAGTATCTCTTATACTGGTAGATGAAATACAAACTTTGTACAATTAAATAATTAAAAATTAATAATGTAAATTATAAAACAAACACATAAAATTATAAAAATATTGAATTTGACACACATAATTATTCATGATAGTTTGGTGTTACTGGGCCTCAAATATCGAGCCTGGAACCTATAGGTATATACTTTGTACAATTAAATGATTAAAAATAAATAATTTAATTTATAAAACAAACACACTAAATTATAAAAATATTGAATTTGACACACATAATTATTCATGATAGTTTGGTGCTACTGGACCTCAAATATCGAGCATGGAACTCATAGGTATATATACTCTGTCCAATCAAATAATTAAAAATTAATAATTTAATTTATAAAACAAACACATGAAATTATAAAAATATTGAATTTGACACAAATAATTATTAATGATAGTTTGGTGCTACTGGGCCTCAAATATCGAGCCTGGAACTCATAGGTATATATACTCTGTACAATCAAATAATTAAAAATTAATAATTTAATTTATAAAACAAACACACAAAATTATAAAAATATTGAATTTGACACACATAATTATTAATGATAGTTTGGTGCTACTGGGCCTAAAATATCGAGCCTGGAACCCATAGGTATATAAACTCTGTCCAATCAAATAATTAATAATTAATAATTTAATTTATAAAACAAACACACGAAATTATAAAAATATTGAAATCAGGATAGCTTGGTGCAACTGGGCCACAAATATCGAGTCTGGAACCCAATAGATATATATACCCTGTCCAATTAAATATTGTATAACTCAAAAAATTAATTATTTAATTTACAGATTAAACATACAATTAATGTTGTTTAATTTACAGTTGACGACATGGACGTGCCGCCTATACATCCCGGCCCTTACTCTACTGAGCTATTAGTGCTACAGGGCGATCATAGGTCTGCCCATGTATGGGAGGGAGATTTACTATCCCAGACTCTCCGTGCTAGGAGAGTGGACGACCTGTGGGATTTTTTTAGGGACAGAGATCTCCATCATCGTGTAGTCTAGCGCCTGCAGGATACAGGATTCTATAGGATTTTTCAGATCGGGTGGCTGCAGCTCAACTGGGCTTTGATCACGGCGTTGATTGAGCGGTGGCGACCGGAGATGCACACTTTCCACCTGCCCGTTGGCGAGGCCACCATCACACCGCAGGACGTGGAGGTTTTATATGGCCTGCCCGTGATGGCATGGCCGTTGCACTGCCTTTTGCTATGAGATATATGGCGCGTGTGCAGTATTTGGACATATTGCAGCAGCTCACGGGTTTCAGGCCACAAGACGAGGCTGTATTGTTGGGGGCCGGTCGGATGAGTTTGACCGCTATTAGACAGCACCTGGAGATACTCCACCCCGACATCACCGACGATACAGACGAGCTACATATTACCCGGTATACGAGGTTGCTGTTGCTTCTTTTATTTGGGGAGATCTTGTTCCCGAACACTTCGGGGAACCTAGTCAGCCTGCGATTTCTTCATCATATTCAGCTGCTAGATGAGTTACCCTTTTACAGCTGGGGTGATGTTCTTCTCGCCTATATATACAAGCAGATGTGTCAGGCGAGCATGGGCACCCAGAGTGACGTTTGTGGTTTTCTGCCGTTTCTACAGGTGACAACATATTCGATAATCTGTTATTAGTTCCAATTCTACCTAGTTAGAATTTATCTTAAACCTTACGTCAACTTTGTATGTTAGGTTTGGGCCTGGGAGCGGTTCCTGCAGTTTCAGCCACCTCTACCGCCATTACCTCCTAATGTACCACCTTCGCTTCTCCCTCTAGCTAGGAGGTGGGTTCTCCGCCGTAGAATTGCACGAGAGTATGATGCTCATCATAATCTCCCTCTCTGCAGGGATGTGTTGGATCTGCTGGAGGGCGCACAGGTAAATATGTACCTAAACTTACCTGGTATAGATAAACTTAGTGTTGTGCATACTCACGTTTTATGTTCTTATTTGATAGTTCATCTGTAAGCCATACATCAACGATTTGATAGGTGGCCTTCCAGATTATTGCTCGGTCGGCTGACTGATTTGGAGCACTTCCGCCCCGCTGATATGCCGCGATATTGTGGAGCATCATGCCACGGAGCGGGTACTTCGCCAGTTTGGCCGTCTGCAGTATATACCGAGGGGGCCTACCTGGGAGCCTACACATTATCAGAGGGATGATCATTCCGGGGCGGACGACGCATTTATAGCATGGGTAGCGGCGTAGGTCCATACTTGGGACCAACGAGATCACATTATCCGCCCCCACCTACACAGATCTAGGCGGAGACTATTCAGATGTATATGTCTTGGTACCGCCACGTTACCTTACTTTTTATCGGGAATCCCATTCATCAGGTTGTCGGTCGGTACGTTCCATATGTCGGGCTTGCACGAGGCCCTGGTATGTTTTCTGTTATTATTAATTATATAACTATAACTTAGTGCAATATATGTAGTTTATATTTTATACATCGTGCAGGCTATTGGACTACATACAGTCTATCAGATAGGACTACAGATGCAGGAGCATGTCGTCGTTCCTGCGACCGCCTTGTAGGATTACGGCCGGTGATTGGTAGAGGTGGCTGCCCGAAAACTGCAGCGAGCCCGAGAGGATCAGCACCTAGGACACGAGCCTGATTATGTGGATCCAGGGCAGTACGAGCGAGGCAGGGGTGCCGCACGAGGTGGTAGTTCCCGACGAGGTAATGGTGCCCGATGAGATGGTGGTGCCGGACGAGGTAGGGGTGTCGGACGAGGTGGGGGTGCCGGACGAGGTGGGGGTGCCGGGCGAGGTGGTGGCTAGCAAGGGGGCGTTGAGGCCCATGTTGATGATGTTGTTGTTGGTCTTTCGGGTAGCCTACATGAGACGGACATGCCATCGTACAGCCTTGGGATGCATCTCACTCCAGGGACTTCGCAGGTGACCCTGTCAGGTCCATTATTGATCACGGGCACGGACCTTGATGGAGTGGATTGGGGTACATACTACCCAGGCCCATCTACCGCTGCTAAGGATCGGCCGATCCCGGATTTGCGTAATGGGCGCCAGCTGAGTTATGGCTCATCATCACAGGCGCAGGTATGGTTTTCTTAGTATTGAATTTAAATTTGTTTTTATTCTTCTCATTTATTTTCCATAACTTTATTAATTTATTTTTTAAGGCTTCGTGCGATGCTGACATGGATGCGACATATGATTACATTCAGGAGCCCGACGAGATCATAGTAAGATAATTTAAATTGTTGTGACTTATTATATACTTTCTTATACTGAGCTTTCTATTCTTATGTAGGTTTCTACTGGACTAACGGCCCCTTCTACTGATCCTGCCAGCACCAATGATGATCATCCTGCGGCGCATCCGCCTATAAGGAGGCGACTTGATGATGACGATCCTGATAGCGTACCCGGGCAGGATGGGATGCGTCTCAGGCTAGCAGCTGCGTTGAGGCACACCGGATACGGGACACATTGATTTTCTTTCCTTTTTTTTTTTTTGTATTTCATGTAAATAATATTTGATGAAAATAATAACAACAATTTTTATATAATATGCGCATTACTTTTTTATTTCCCCCTTCATTATTTAGTTTCATACTATAACACAAACACAAACATTAAAACTTAACTTCCAGTACAACTAATGAAAATAAAGTTAAGTACAACTAACGAAATTAAAGTTCAGTATAACTAATGAAAATAAATGATAGTTGAAAACATAAAAAGAAAGTAGTACACTAAACTCATACATGTCAATGTTTAGTCTCTACCGCCCATTATTCTCTGCTCCAACCACTTAATTTGTTCTTCCAGCCTATTTTTTTCTTCCACCTCTTTCAGTTTTGCCTTCACCTCCGCAAGTTCCCATTTATGTTATTTTCACCTTTCCACTGTTTTAAACACAAATTATTAAGATACTGCAATGATTCTTTATAGCATTCCTGATAACAGGGTTCATCAACCCATACCTCAAAATTGCAAATAGGTTCATCGGGAACCTTATAAAACTTGTTTATACAGTGCCAGTAGCGGCGTCCAACTTCACCATTATCCCAACAACTACTGATCATGCATTTTTTGCCTCACTCGTACCTTGGTACATAAGGGCGTTCAGCCATTTGTGACAGCGTTAAAAAAAACCTTGCTTTTCTTGAAAGATTTGTTATTAGTTATTGTTGAGCGCAGAAAATAACTAGAATGAGCCCGTTATTTATAGGCAAGGCAACACACATAATGTAGTATTTAACCGCGCTATATATACACATAACGTAGTATATAACTGCGTTATGCTTTGCGTGTTAAAGATTCTGTCGGGTACGAAATAACTTTTTGTCAGTTGGGCAGCTTTTTCATTTCGATAAGACAACACACATAACGTAGTATTTAACCGCTCTATACATTGCGTGTTATGGTTGTTGTGCTTTTTTCTCTTGAAATATTGTGTTATGAAATTTAAATGTTATTAATTATCATTTAAAAGTGAAATGGAGGTTGTTCAAATCATAATTAACAAACATAATTTTATTTTATAAATCTTGCAACCTAAACAAAACAACTAATTATTACAACATAAACTCATTGATAGTTGGGCACACTAGAAGAAAACCCACCACGAGCTTGATTACTATTTCCACCCAAACCAGCCGAAGGACATTTTCGACGGTCGTGTCTTGTTTGTGAGCATAAACTGTGTCACTAACATCCATTTGGTTCCGTATACGCGTTTTCTTATGAAACTATATTCGACGCAAATAGGACTTATTACACACCATTTTAAATGGTTTCGGCAACCAATAATGCTCAGCACCCACTGGCTGCAACTTCCCACTATAGGTGTTTAGGTACTTGGCAACACTGTATGTTGATCAACATAGTTGGTTATACCTAAACCAACTTTTTGAAAGCACTTGATGGCATGTGAGCAAGGCATGTGGTAGATGGACCATTTCCCACAAGAGCATAACCTTGTAGATTCATTTACAATATGTACATTATTCCCCCGATTTTGATAGATATCGGTGCGAACTTCAAAAACATTTTTTTCGTTATCATACTGCAAAAATGAATGCCAATGTGCTCGCCGCCTGTATTTCTCAAATCTCTTCATCGGCACTGGCATAAATTCAACACCCATTTCCACCAATGACGTTGCAGTTGCAGACCTTTCAACAAACCTCTCCGCCATCTGCTTGAACGACATCCGCACCATGGTTGTGACATGCAATCCTCTTGCCGACTTCAATAACCCGTTGAAAGACTCGGACACGTTTGTAGTCAGAATTCCCCATCGTCTGCCAACATCTGCATGCAAAGTCCACTTTTCAAGGTGATGTCGTAGTAACCAACGATAGGTTGCCTCGTCTTCTTGCCTGATAGATTCCATGTACCTCCGGAATTTATGTTATTGGTGGTCTATTGTTGCCATCCACATCAAATCATGCTGATCCTTGTTGGGATATGCCTTCTAAAAATTGGCCTTAAAGTGCCTCACACAGTAACAGTGGTAGGCATAAGGTTCTTGCCATGCAGGCAAGTTCTCCACAGAATTTAAGATACCACTGTGCCGATTAGATATTAGACAAATACCGGGACGCTGTTTGACAACGTGCTCTTTCAAGTGGTTCAAAAACAGCGTGCACGTCTCTTGGCTTTCATTGGCACAAACAACAAAGGCTAGAGGAAATATCTGTCCATTAGCATCTACTGCCACGGCTATCAACAGCTTGATATCGTACTTTCAATAGACATGAGTGTCGTCTATGGATATTACGGGCCGGCAATGCGAAAAACCATCAATTGCTGGTTTAAACACCCAGAAAACATAATTGAATATATATTCTGGTTTTCCCGGACTCCGCTCAATATTCCATTCAACAACCGTCTCGGGGTTAAAGTGCTGCAGTGCGGCCATGTACCTCGGTAGAGCTGCAAATGACTTATCCCAGTTACCATAGACAATTTCAAACGCTCATTTGCGCCCGAGATATGCCTTTCTTTTGGTAATGGTATAGCCATATTCCTGGTGGACTGATGTAATGCACTCTTTGATTTTATACCTTATGGACGCTTCGAGGTGTGGAATAAGGACAAGATAAATCAAGTCAATATCCAAGTTGAAGTGATTCCCGTTGAATGTGTTCATTTCACATATGTGGGTGGGAATGTATTTACCCACTTTTCACAGACTTGTCTTCTTCTTGCTCGCACACAACATCAAATGACATGGCCAAAACCACCTGCGGTAAGCAGTCTCATATACAACGGGACTTGACTCTCATACCATCATCTCACGACACTCTTTTACGTTGTGCATTTTACAAGCCCTGCTTACGCGCACTTTATCAGGAAAAAGCATGCCCTTTGCCAGCACCGTTGGTCTAGACTCATCACATATTGCTGTCCGAATTTCATCAAAATCCCTTGTGAGAGATTCCACATCCGGAATGCTTGGCAAGTTATCAAGGTAAGGAATCTCCCTTGAATGAAATGACACTTGGGACTCGTACACTCTTTGTCTGGGGGGGGTGGAGCATACTCTCTCGTCAAATCAGGTCCTTCATTCTCATCCTCCTCATCATCATCCTCACGAGGGAAAGGTGTCTCATCTCCGGATTCCTCGGCATTGTTGTCGTAATCACTGTTCTCTTGCTCACTCTATGCATCTGTCAGAACCCGATTTAATACGTCGTCTTCGGGCAATTGAGTGAGGACAGGTGGTTCAACTTGCTCGTTTTCACTGCACAACCAACAAAATAATAAGCTACTGAAATTAATAAATACTTTCCATATAGTTGTATCACTTCACTTACAAGTCGTAATGTGATAAAATTCCTGATGGACATTTTCATGTTGGTGATGACTCCCGGATGGACCACCCTGATCCAACACACCAAAAATAGGTATATTCCAACTACGTGTGGGTTCATAACTTGTAAAATTCATATCTGGCCGGTATCCCCTGTGGAAGATATGGGCGTTAATACAAATTCAATACAACAAAATGTACATCATAACACACAAGAAAATTGAAGTTTACCACTCATCTTGTGAATTAATTAAAGCATGAGAGAAATTATTTCCTCGTTGCTCATTCCCCGGCAGTGATAAGTTTAAATCAAGGCAAACTCTTTCATCCGGAACCTGTCCGGCAAAAACTGCTCCAGAATAACCACCCGATGACTGAGGGTTATCCCTACTACGGGCAACCTCATTGTTGGGAACGTCTTCGACCTTGACGTACATATCCAACATTTTGATTACAAGAAATTCCTGGTATTCATCCGGAGTCCTCAGAAAATCCTTCAAAGTTTCATCATCGTCGATGTTAAACTCCGAGAAAGCAACCCTTTGAGAAGTGACAGAATACGGATATCTTCCGGTTACTTTAAGTTTCACCGAACGTTTCCTCACACTCATTTTTTGCATAACAACGATACCAATTTATCGCACTCCATTGTAAGTGGCAATTTAACATGATACTGTGGAGTTAAACTGTACCTCACAAAGTTATTCTGCATCACAACCTCAGCCCCTCAATATAATGAAACTCTTATTCCACGTTCTTCAGACATTATGAAAAAATGCTTGAGAATTTAACAAGAAGAAATAATTGAACGGGAGTTAGAATATTTTTTGAATGAATTTTCCTAAAATCCTAACCCCTTTATATAAGGAAATGGTTAGCCCGGGGTGCTGAAATTTTTTATGTATAGCGCTCTTTTAATGTGCGCTATATTAGTGGGCCCAAAAACAAGTATAGCGCATTTATTTCATGCGTTATACATGTATAGCGCTGTATTTTCATGCGCTATACCTGACAGTCAAATCGTCAGCGTATAACGCGCTAAATGTGGCCGCTATATATGTATAGCGCGGTAATATACCACGCTATACATTAACGGGAAAAACACTGTTAATGTATAGCGCGATATATTACCGCGTTATATCTAGAAATATAACTCTTTTTTTCCCCACACATTAACATCACTTTTGTCCAGAAACCCAATAATTAGGTTCCAGACTCTTTGAAAGACTACCTGCTAAAATTCAAAAACTACCATGAATGATTTTTTTTTTTTTTTAAAGATTATTGTGGAGAAAGTTATTCTAATAAATAGCTTACTACTGTAGTTATTGATTCATCAACTTTAATCATTTATGTTCGAGAAATGTGTAGCATTTGCACACATTATAACCCAAATTTGATCTTAATAAACAATTGGTTTAACAAAATAAAAGTGGAGAATTTTGATTTTACGGAACAAAGCTTAGATTCATTTGAAGTGTTGATTTACCACTTAAAACTTTAATATAAACCTTAATGAATTCTCGTTCAATTAATAATAACCTTTTTTTAATAACATTAAAGATATGGCCCTTTGGTGGGTGTTGGTCGAGTTAAGTCCATTGACACTATTTTGCCATTTTGCGAGTTGAAACCCCGGATTAAATCAATACAAATCTTTTTGTTAATTCGTGTTCTCTTATAATCCATTAGTGTACCTGTTATGCAGATATCAAGTAACTGTCCCCCAAGGTTTATATAAATGGAAAGAAATCGCTTAGTATTTTTTGTCTTTGCGAAATGAAATTAACTCTTCCATACTTCAATTCACGCCTGATTGATCACTAGACCACATCCTTGGGGTGCAAATTTACTTATTCACAAACGTTATATTGATGATAGTACAAGAATCAAAACCCTTTCTGAAGCCCCAAGACTTGAGCTAATCAGTTCAATTGCCGAAACCCCCCACCCCAAAATAAATAATTTATCTTGCTCTCAAAAATCAACAACTCATGAAGCATATGTTATTAATAAGGTCAATGCATTGTACAATGAATGAATTGTAATAGAAGACCTCAAGTCTCCACTCCAGCAGTAACAGCATCCGAGAATTAAACCTATGATGAACAACTGTATGAAATTTTCAGCAGAGAAGTGAGCTGCACTAAAAACAATTGAGCTAACAATGACTGCTTGCTGCCATTTCATTGTGGAGGAAAGAGCAGTCAAGAAGAAACCTCTGTAGACAATTTCTTCTAGCAAGGGGGTGATGATACCGTAAACCAGGATGCACGATGTTATCGAGATTGGTCCACTTGAAAGAATTTCCTTCAAGATTGGATTGTTGACTTCCTGCAAAGTTCATCAAACAACGACGTTCTAGATTTATTACATCATACAGCAAAGAACAACAAGTCAAAGTGAGATAGTAATACGAATATAGACAAGAATATGCATCTGTGCATGGACCTTGATTTTATCTCCCATTCTAGGTCCAACTAAACCAATATAAGAGGCAAGAAACTCAATCATATACATGTATATTTACAGGCATGTCCGTTTCTCAAACTCAACTAACTTTTCTGGTGCTTTAGTTTTGCATAACTCTAATTCAAACCATATGCTTTAGCTTCCTCATCAGTCATTCAACTAAAGCTTGAATTAATTCCCATGTAACGTCCACAAGAATCAAGTGCAGGGAAATTCTTCCCCCCCCCCCCCC
>ML426583.1:39810-85000 GCA_005239525.1 Nicotiana knightiana | reverse complement strand
CCCTGAAACCCCAAAAGAAAAAAGTGGGGGAAAATTTCCCCCCCCCCCCCCCCCCCAATTTTACTATCTAAACATGCCAACATATCAAATACACTTCAATAGTCCTAAAAGTAAGGCAACTAAAGACAAAGTAGCAAGTGTATTTAAAGAACGTGACACAATTTGGGGCTAATAAAGAGTAAGATGGCATGCAGAGACGTTTATCACTAGGGAAAGTAAGTTCATTTGTTAAAAGAATTGCACTACCTGCCAAACCCTGGGTTAAAACTTTCAAAACCACAGTAAGAATATGAGGTCGGTGTATTCCATAGATTACTCTTGCAAGAGGGTATTCTGAATTTTCCATATGATCTAATTATAAAGTGACACAGAATTATGAATCACGGATTTTATCCTCTTCTTTTTTTCTTCTCCGTCATTTATTTCAAGGTGAGTTAATGCGCTAAGAATTTCAATTTTGAATTTGATATTGCATCTGAAAAAGGAAACATAAACAGCTTACCTTGGTACCTATCAACCAGTCAGCAATAATTGAAGTGGTGAAAACCAACAGAACCAGTAACCCAAAGCCAATAGCTGATGCAAATAACCAGTTCCTTTCTTTTGCTGATTGCTTCTCTTGAAAGAAATCGCGAAGCTTGTATTGGGGCTTCCCAGGAAATCTTAAAAGAAGCAGAACGCCGATAAGCTCTAACGTCTGAAGTGCAACTAAGGATAATGCCTGTGGTGAAAAAAGTAACGACTGAATATAAGTTGTGAGCGCAGGAAATTAAACAAGTAAAGATACCATCAGATTTATTACAGTAATAAATTAATGGACTATTTGCTAGTTGAGAAAAGTTTAGATGTTTTGAGTGCTACCCAAGTGCGATAGACTTCATTTTTGAGTTCCACAAAAGTGGTCACAATGTTGGTTCAATTGAATTAATTTCTAACAGAAAAAGAAGCAAAAGAAAACACAAGAGAATTTATGCTTACATCCCTTGAACTTAATCATAATTCATCAAACAACCCACAACACTAGAACAGAAACATTCTATAATGTTATGTACAAATCTTATTCACCTCGGCCTGTGGATCAAGAGCTGAACAATGCAATATACTGGTAACAGCAGATAAGCCGCCAAAACTCAAAGGGACGTGCACACTGAAAAGGTAGAAAGCCATACTGCTCCACAAACTCCCCCCATCACAAGGATTATCTGATTTAAGGACCGAGAAAACCTGTTAAGTTGAAAAACATATATCTGAATGACAATTTTGTACAAATTTTGGAATAGAAAACTGAGTACAAGCTTTGATTTATCACTAACCATTTCGAGACCATCCATTATCATGTTCATTAATCACTGGTAGTTTTTCGAACTTAAACATACAAGTTAATTGTTTTACAAGAATGTTTGATTGGGTTTTCAGTCATGTTAACCCACATATTGGAGATTCCTTTTCCAACTGACTCAATTTATTAGTTACCCGGTAGAATCTAAATTTACATGAAATGCACTGACTAACTCAAAAGCTCAAAATGTCACATGCCCACATCATGGAATACTGAGAACCCAATCGATCCGCTTAACGCACTCCATTATTCACTTTCTTCCCTATTCTTGCAGGTTATCTCTCTCTCCCTCTCTCCCTCTCTCTCTCCCTCCCTCTCTCTCAGTCTCTCGCTCTATAGCGTCCGGATTAACTATGCAGCTGCAGAGCTCCAAACTACTCATCTTACTCTATATACTTCCGCCGCCTACAGTTCTTAAACCTGTGGGTTCAAGTGAACTTATTGTTTTCAGCTCAAGTCACATTAACACATGGGAAAAAAAGTCGGCAGATTTTCAATAGATTGGATGAACTCGTAAACTCAAAATCCTAGATAAGCCTCTACTCCACCTCTTTAACTTCTAATTCATCTAATTAAGCTACTGGATTTGAATTGTAACACCCTATGCACCAATAGAAAGTAAAGAAAGTGCCCTAGACATTTTCATTGTTCATTGGGCTTTCCCTTGTCTTCTGTACTTCAAGACACAAAAAATGACCAAAAAAATTATACATAGAAATCTCAATTTGCCAATTATACTCAAAGGCAGTAACCATCCTACATAAGATGTTCTCTGTTTACCGTCGAAATTACAAAGCTTTCTTTTCTATCAATTTTCTTTAGCTCTGTTTGACTTAACAATGGACAAAATTCTGTAAGGCAAAAAAGTTAAAGTACCTCGGAAACATTTGGGGTATCGTTGTTTTTTAAGCAACGATACTTGGGATAAGTTCTTGTGCGAAAGAACTTGGAAGGGTATAAATGGTAGTAAAAATCTTGGCTCAACTTCACGGGCGAAACACACATAATAGGTGAACGGACCACTAACCCATTCATGTTTCCCACGCCAATTTGAGCTCACCGCGAGGGTAGAGACAAGCGGCGTCGTGCGGTGGCTGGGTTAGGCCAGAGAATAATGGCTGTCAATGCTTGTCGCGAAGCTGAATAAATGGTCTCGAAAAAGGAAAATATTTTCCAGAAAATCATCATAAAATATGATAAATAGAGTTTTGATAGTATTTGTAATAAGATGTAGACAATATTGCTCAGGTGTTAACTAGAACAAATGAGGTAAAGTAACACTTGAATATTTACACAAATTATTTTTTTGATTTCCTCGTTATCCTCCCCAAACCCTACTTGTAACACCATACTGGTTTGTTGTTTATGGTACTAATAGTCCGTGAAGTCGCTATAAAGTTATGAAATATGAAATAATATACAATTAGGGTTAAAAATATAAAAAAACAATTGGGAATACCCTTCCGGATCCAACATGGGAGATATTTTACACTTCAAGCATTTCCATTATTCTAGTAACTTTGGGAAAATAAGTACTCCCTCCGTTTATAATAACCTATCGTTCAAATTAATTTGTTTATTTTAAAGAAGTTATATACTAATGTATAAATTAATCTTTTATATCATTCGTGTAATTTAACTTGTTATAACGTGTCACTTATCATTTATAATAGATAATCAACCAATAGAATTAAATAAATTTACCTGCAAATAAATTTTTAAATGATTGAATTGTATTAAATAATTTATTATATTATATGTGCATAGAACTTAAACTCTTTCTAGTTAAGGTGGACACTAATAATAATAATAATAGGTTACCAATTCTTCAACGCTATTTTGATGTTACGTTGCTAGTCTGTGGAGATTAGATCTTTTCATTTTATGCTGAATTGTTGAAATTCTAATCGTATTGATATACTAGCTTTTTATATATAAATTTGCTCATTTCTATTTATGCTTGAGACGAGACAAATGTTTGTTTTTTAACTCATTCAATTCAACCCATTATTTATTAAAGGAAAATTTAAAGTGTCTGATGCCATTATTAGCCTTCATTCGTATTTTACTTATATTTCTCTGTATAAAATGGTATATCAGATAAATAAAAAGCACATTTTTAAACTGTATATATTTATGACTACTTCTAAACTTTAAAGCCCATAGATGCCACCATCAAATTGTTTAGGAAATCTCAAGAACTAATTTTGTATATCATAAGCTAATAATAGATATTATGGTAATTTAGTTTTATGAATTTTCTCTAAATTAATTTGGTAGATCACATACTAAAATTATTTTATGCGGTGATTGATTTTTTACTTGAAACTGTAATGCACAAAAATTTATACTAGATGTTAATTTATTTCAACAGAGACTTTCTTTTTAAAATAAATCAAATTATTTTACAGGAAAAGGTTTATCGAATCATTGTAATACCTTTTACTATGGTTAACTTTGGTAATTTTAGTTCTAAAAGCTCTTGATATGGAGACTGTATCAAATACTACTACAATACGTGCACAATGTTTTATGAAATAATTTGGTATATTCAAGTTGAAGAAAATATTTTGCAAAAGATATATTTTAGTTTAATTGTCTATTATAAAGTGACATTTCATTTGAAGGTCGTTTTATCTATTCAAAATTTTCTCAAAAGGTTTCCAAATAAATCTGTAAATGAGCTCTGAAGAATACATAAGGTTTTTAAAGTTTTATTTACTTTCGTAATTACTAACATGTATTTATTAAGAGTGTACTTTCTAAACAATCCAAATGAAAATGAGATGAATGGAGCTCACAAAAAGGTATTAAAAGTTCATTGTCTGTAACTTTGCTCAAGTAAGCAAGATAAAGCTAACGGGAAAAAATAACGTTTTAAAATACATAAAAATGAGAGTGATTCTTCCGAATATCTAAGGTCGAAACTTTATAACATCTATCACACAACAAACTGAATAACAAAATTTATTAAAATGTCATAACTATATTAGGTATCTAAAAGAAAGAGAGCTAGAACCACGAATGAGTATACAAATTTCAAATTATTAATTCAAGCATTTTACTTCTTTTGAAATTTTTAAAAAAAAGAAAATAGAATTGGTTGCCTTTGAGAGACATGTTTATTTCCTCACTTTCATGTATCTCATCTTTCTTTATTTTATCTTAATGTTCTAAAAAGTTGACAATACAAATACAGATATGTTCCTATGATTATTTTTATTCCTCTAGGAGTAAAAAGATAAAATAATTAATTAGGTTAATTGAATACAACGGTAAATTATAACAAAGAACAAATTAACAAGTGGAAAACAAACTTCGTCAAAGTTTAGATTGTTAGGCCCGTGCGTAAGCACGGCAAAGTAATCTAGTAAATTATACAGATGGCAAAGGAGCCATCAGTTCAAATTTGATGGTCCACACTTCACACTATTTTTCTGCGCGCGTTACAGTCTTAACCACAGCTTTTGTCCGTCGGGGTGAGCATTTTGTGGTGAGCACTTCGTGTATATCGGGTAAAATCCTCATTATGTAATAGCATGTAAATCACACATGGGATGTAAACCGCACTAGGCAATCCCTATGCGACAGTCTCGACCGAAAAAGCGCATTGAAGGAGAATCGATCCCAAGTCATTTGTATGATTGATCGCCCTCCAAACCAACTGGGCCATCCCCGAAGAGACCACACTTCACACTTTCTTAGAATATCCTAACTGTAAATGTAGGATCCTATTTTTGCTTATTTTCCTGTTTTATTTGTTTCCTTTCTTGTCAAATACTCATATTGCTTTACACTTCTACTATATAAGCTACCTCTCATTCTTTTCCAAGCTGCCACCCAAACTTATAATCTCCGCCATATATGCATAAATTTACAAGTGTCTCCGTATCCACAATATCCTGTGTCTTTATAATCCTTACAAATATCTGGTTGATAATCAAATCTTGTTGAAACTCTGATATAAGCAGAAGTTTTGAGAGGACCATGCGCTCGACCAACTTTGGAGATCTCAGTCTCAATTTCTGAAGTGGTTGTTGCTCTACAATCATCTTGAATTTGAATTTGTTTTGAGGACTCAAAATGAAAGAGGACTTTTGAATCGACATTGGATTCAGTAGCCTTGTCACACTTTGAAGGTCGAGTAGAAAAGCGTAGATTGTTATTAGCAATTGTTGGCTTTTTCTTGGTATATATGACTGAACTTTTAGTTTCAGTTTTATCTTCATTATATTCTCCCCTTCTTCAACCGTAGGACGCTTTCTGAGATTTTTGCCTTTGGACGTTTTCCTGAAAAAATTGCATGAACTTGGAAAAGGTGGTGTTGTTGGCAGCTGCGCAATTTCAGCTTTGGTAGGGTTTGAATCACACGTGGGGGTATTTGAGTTTTCCATTGCTCTAATATTAATTTGAAGAATTCAAATATCCTACAAGAATTATTCACCCACAAGTGGAATATTGAATGTTTACTATTTAGAAGAAATTTCGCAAACCAGAGAGAAGAAGAAAGCAGGCCACCTATAAAAATAAGTAGCATCACCCCTATTTATAAGAGTAGAAAACCTATTTTGATTAGAAATTGAAAAACCTTTTCCCGCCTAATTTTGACTACAAAATAAATTTAGACATGAATTATATAAATATTACGATTACTAATTAACCACCTACATATATTTGTTTTTAGATTTGTAGCAAGGAGTAGCATAGTGGTACAAAAAGGATTGGGAGAATTTCATTCCTTGTCAATTGGCCCAACAACCCATCAGAAAATGGTCCACGTTTGAAGTCATTACACAGTGTAGCTCAGATTGTACATAACTTGAAAATTATCTTTTATCAGTTGGCCCATCCCTTTTTTCTTCGTTCTTCTTCCTCTTCCCATGTCAGCCTTTGCACCACAAAACTTCTCTACTATTGTTATTCTCCTTCAATTCTTTTCCGGATTCCAATAGTTAACTAAGGATTTGAAAAATAAAGGTCACCATTACAGGTGGTTTGAAGATTCGATTTCAGAAATTGGGTTTTCCAATTTGTTAGTTGTTTGGAATGGGTGTTGTCCCAATTGATTGGAATCATCAAGATGAGTTCAAAACTTAAATTTCAAGTGATTTGGAGTAGATTTAGGCTATATTTGAGTTAAATTTCAGAGGATGCCCAAGGAAGAAGAAGAACACGTGAAGCTCCATTGATAGGATTTATTTGTATAATAACGTATAATATTGTATAAATAGTGTGTAATAGTGTATACACATCACTTATACACTATTATATACAAGGTTGATACATTATTTACAGGTATTTGGTGATTTCCCGCATTTTCTTCTTCTTCTTCTCATTCTTCTTATACACCTATATACATATTGTATCAAAAATATTTGTACTCTGTGATTATACATCTTTTTACACTATTATATAATTTTTTATACATGATGTACCTTTTTGTATAAAAGTGTATAACATTGTATAAAAGTGTATAAGCATCTCTGACGAAATTTTTTTACGATTTTCACTTGCAATTCTTGTATAAAACTAGTTCAAATCTCCAGCAAATTACTTCAAACTTTGTATACAACCTAATTAGACTATTTCTAATAAGTTCAAACAATACCTACTCCAAATTTCTCACAAAATCATAATCGAAATTTAACAAGATTAGCATTAAAGGAGATGATATTTTAGGTTTCTCGCGTTTGTTTTTGTGTTTTGTAGTTGTGATAGGTATGTATAAACCTGAAGATATAAAAAATCAAAACAAAAAAAAAATAATTCAGAGAAGTATTGGTTATAAAAGAAGGCACGAATGCGTGTTGACCGAGTGTCTCGATCAATGGTTACACTAAAAATGGGGAACTGATTTTTGTTTATCTAAAACCAATTTTCGAAAGTTTCCACAAAGTGTTACTATAGTTTGTAATGGGAAGGGAAATATAACAAAATACGCAAACTTTGGCAGCAACAATATCAGAAGGCATACATCTGATGAGCATACTTTATTGATATTTGGCTACACATTTACAAATTTGTAACTGAGCTAAAAAGTGCAAGGTCAACTTATGGAGTGCATTATTCTGTAATTTTATCAAAAGGATTTTATATTAGCTCAAAGTGCCACCAAATCACAAATTTTTTTCATGTTCAACACAGGTTACTCACCAAATGGCGCTCTTTCCTTCATATGAAATTTTTTTCCTTAAAAACTCCACGTCACAGGTGTTCTTAAAGCAACATTACAGATACTATATTATACATGAATTTCAAACAATGCAAAAAATATGGACATAGGAAATGTATGAAGCAAACTGCCAATCAAAAGAGAAATCCAAGCAATAGAACACAATAGAAATTCAGAAAGAAAAGAAATTAATATTGGGCACACAGCTAGAATACAGTGATGTGAAAATTCAAAAAAAGAATATCACGTTTGTTGCTGCCCAGGATCGAACTGGGGACCTTTAGTGTGTAAGACTAACGTGATAACCACTACACCACAGCAACCTGTTGTTGTAAAATCTTTACAGTAAAGCTATAGATTGTATGTCCATCTTTGACAAGTTGGCTGTCTTACAATTTCTAGGTGCAAAAGTTCCTCAAGGCCCAAGGACATTTATGAAAATTCTTGCATTGTTATAAAATAAAAGGAATTTAGTAAAATGTAAATAAGAAACAAAGATAGAAGATGGAGTGTTTTATTTCCTTTATAGCGTGTCTTCCATTACAATTTACATAGCCTTTTATAGGCATAAAATGAGAAGACTTACTATTGTAAATAGTGAATGGGATGAACATATAGTAGGAGATTTCATCCATAAGCTATTCACATATGTGGGCACCCATATCTACAAACTATTCATAACACTCCCCCTTGAATGTCCATGTAAGACAATGTAAGAACTTACTAAAAAAAACATGGGGAGTACATAGTTATTTATAATATGCATTGCTTGCTGCCTCATCAAAAACCTTACCAGAAAAATCCAGTGAGACAAAACCTTAGTTAAGGAAAAAAGAGTGCAGCACGTAGTTACTCCCCCTGATGAAAACATCACTTAATATCTCGAAGGCGACGCATTCCAATCTTGTATATCAGCTTTTTCAAATGTTGAGGTTTGTAATGATCCGCCAAATTATTACTTGAACGAACTTGTTGAACGTCTATTTCACCATTCTTTTAAAGATCATGAGTGAAAAAGAATTTCGGCGAAATGTGTTTTGTCATATCTCCTTTGATGTATCCTCCTTTCATTTGAGTTATGCATGCAACATTGTCTTCATACAATATTGTTAGAATATTGCCTTTCGAAGAGAGACCACATATTTCTTGAATGTGTTGAGTTATCGTTCTCAACCAAACGCATTTTCGACTTGCTTCGTGAATGACTATTATCTCTGCATGATTTGAAGAAGTAGCAACCATAGTCTGTTTCGTTGAATGACATGATGGTTGTACCTCTATGTAAATAAGTAACCTGTCTGAGATCGGGTTTATGTGGATCAGATAAATATCCTGCATCTTCATAACCAACTAATGCTGACTTTGATTCATCTGAATAGAATAAACCCATATCAATGGTACCTCGCAAGTATCTGAATATATCTTAATACCATTCCAATGTATTTTGTGTTGGTGAAGAACTAAATCTTGCTAACAAGATTACTGAGAAAGCTATATCTGGTCGAGAATTATTGGCAAGATACATTAATGCCCCAATTACACTAAGATATGGTATTTCGGCACCAAGAAGCTCTTCATTATTTTCATGAGTTCAGAATGGATCTTTCTTTATATCAAGTGATCCACCACCATCGGGGTACTCAATGGATGTGCTTTATCCATATAGAATCGCTTTAAAATCTTTTCGATGTATGTTGATTGATGGACAAATATTCCATCTTTCATATACTCAATTTGTAGACCAAGACAAAATCTTGTCTTTCCAAGATTTTTCATTTAAAATTCTTTCTTCAAACAGTTTACTGCTTTTGGAAGCTCCCCAGGAGTTCCAATGATATTTAGATCATCAACATATACGACGATTATAACAAATTAAGATCCAGATCTTTTTATAAAGACACAAGGACAAATTGGATCATTCTTGTACCTTTCTTTCAACAGGTATTCACTCAGGCGGTTGTACCACATACGACCTGATTGTTTCGGTCCGTATAAAGATTTCTGAAGCTTTATTGAATAAGTTTCACGAAAACTTTTATATGCTTCTGGCACTTTAAATCCCTCGGGTATTTTCATAAAATTTTCGTTGTCAAATGATCCATACAAATAGGCTGTGACAACATCCATTAGACGCATATCAAGTTTTTCAAGCACCGCCATATTTATGAGATACCTGAAGGTGATAGCATCTACTACAGGAGAATATGTCTCCATATAATCATTGTCAGGCATTTGCCAAAACCCTTGTGCCACAAGTCGTGTTTTATATCTAACCACTTCATTTTTATCATTTTGTTTTCGCACAAAACTCATTTGTACCCAACTGGCTTTATACCTTCAGTTGTTCGAACTATGGGTCCGAAGACTTCACGTTTCCCAAGTGAAGTTAACTCTGCCTGGATAGGGTCTTTCCATTTTGGCCAATCATTTTTCTGTATACATTCATCAACAAATTTTGGTTCAAGATCCTCATCCTGTTGCATTATTTCAACAACAACATTATAAACAAAAATGTTATCGATAACAATATTATTTCGGTTCCATCTTTTTCCCGTTGAGACGTAACTTATTGATATCTCTTCATTCTCATTATTTTCAGGTACCTGAACCTCCCATAAGGTCTTATCTTTCGTTACATCTTGGGGCTCTTCTTGAGCCACTACCTCCATGTTATGATCACTTTGATCATTTGCTTTTTTTTTTCTTCGAGAATTTTTATCTTTAGAACCGATTAGTCTACCACGTTTTAAGCGTGGTATAGACTCATTTGCTTTAATTGATTGTCCTACCTGGATATCAACTCGATTTGGAGCATTAGCAGCTGGAATATGTGACTTAATCACCCTTGGTAGGTCAGTGAATGCATCTGGCAGTTGATTTGTAATATTTTGCAAATGAATAATCTTTTGAACCTCTTGTTCACATTGATTTGTTCGAAGATCTAAATGAGACAGTTATAATGCATTCCAATCTATCTCTTGTTTCAGCTGCTTATTTTCTTCCTCTAATGTTGGGTATACTGATTCATCAAAATGGCTATCAGAAAATCTTGTTGTAAATAAATCTCCAGTCATCAGCTCTAGATATTTATAATATAAGGAGATTCATATCCAATATATATCCCCAACCTTCTTTGAGGACCCATCTTTGTGCGTTGTGGTGGAGCAATTGGAACATATATAGCACAACCAAATATTCTAAGATGGAAAATATTTGACTCCTGACCAAAAGCCAATTGCAATGGGGAGACTTTGTGATAACTTGTGGGCATAATCCGCACAAGTGCTGCTGCATGCAAAATAGCATGACCCCATACTGAACTGGGAAATTTTGTTCTCATAAGCATTGGTCTAGCAATTAATTGGAGGCGTTTGATCAATGATTCCGCTAGACCATTTTGTGTATGAATATGAGCAACCGGATACTCAATTGTTATCCCAGTTGATATACAATAATCATTAAAGGCTTGAGATGTAAACTCACCAGCATTATCAAAACGAATTGCCTTAATTGCATAATCTGTAAATTGTGCTCTTTTCGCAAATGCCAAATTTCGAGTTGATAGTAAGCACATATGTGACCATCTTGTAGATGCATCTACCAAAACCATATAATATCTGAATGGTTTACATGGAGGGTGAATGGGCTCACATATATCACCATGTATACGTTCCAGAAATGCAGGGGATTTCATCCTAACTTTAATAGTTGATGGTCTAATAATTAATTTTCCTTGAGAACATGTAGCACAAGAGAATTCCTTAAATTGAAGAATCTTCTGGTTTTTCATTGAATGTCCATGTGAACTCTCAATTATTTTACGCATCGTATTAGAACCAGGATGGCCTAACCAGTCATGCCAAATAATAAAATTATCTTGATTAATAAACTTTCCATTTACTACGGCATGTATTTCAATCCTGCTAATACTTGTGTAGTATAAGCCAGAGGAAAGAGCAGGTGACATTTCAAGCACATATTTCTTACCAGACATTATTGTAGTAATATAAAGATATTCAATCTTTTCATCATTTGTAGTCTCAATATGGTAGCCATTTTGGCGAATATCTTTGAAACTTAATAAGTTTCTTTGAGATTTACTACAACACAGTGCTTCATCAATAGCCAAATTTGTTCCGCCATGTAGTAATAATTTGGCTCTTCCAGAACATTCAATTAATCTTGTACTACCGAATATTGTATTAATACTGGCTTTTTTCATTATCAAATACGAGAAATATCTCTTATCCCTTAAAATAGTGTGTGTGGTAGCACTATCGAGAAGGCATATATCATCTTTATTAATCTTCAGTCTAACTAAAGACTAGGGAATTTTCATATTCTTAATAAAATATGATTCAACTTAACGGGGGTTAAGAATAAAATTAGAGCTTCATGCTGATAACGTGTTATAAAATAAAAGCAATTTAGTAAAGTGTAAATAAGAAACATAGATAGAAGATGGGGTATTTCACTTCCTTTTTGGTGTGTCTTCCATTACAATTTACATAGCATTTTATAGGCATAAAATAAGAAGACTTACTATTGTAAATAGTGAATGGGATGGACATAAAGTAGTAGATTTCATCCATAAGCTATTCACATACATTGACACCCATAACTATTCATAACATGCATTTTTTTTTCAAAATGAAAATTCTCGCATTAACATCCACACAAAAAAAAAAAAAACAAATGACGAAATATGTTGTTTTTCTACACAAACTATAATTTTATCTTCCAAGAAATATATTTACTCCTACCTAACAGTTAGATAAGTTATTTCTAATAGACCATCGGCTCAGGAAGGGTAACAAGAAGAAGAGGAAAAACAAGAAAGAAAGAGGGAAGAGAAAAGAAAAAGAAAGTGATAAAAAATAAGTTTGTACCAAATAATAGCAACAAAAAATACAATAATTTATTTTGTATAAATTATTTTAGAAAAAGAATTTATTTTGGGTCAGCTAAAAAAGAATACTACAACTAGTCTATTGATGATTCATCAAACACAAACAAAAAAGATCTGTACATCTGTGAAAGGGGAGGATTCATCAGATACAATCATTCCACCATATTGAAAATGTCAAAAAACTGACCATATTATTAAAAATATATTTTATTAATTAATTATTCAATTATTACTCTACTAATTGAATCATACTCCGTTTTCCCCTTTCATGTTCACATTGATCGAAACATTTCCTGAAAATTTCCTAAACGCCAATTGTCCCTATTTATTGCGTGAAAGAAGGACAATAGGGAACGACCTCAGTGTCTGGCGAGAAATACAATCACAAAATTCTTTCAAATTCTCCAACTTGTCGTCCCCAATTCCCACAACCCTAACCTTTAAAAAGAAACCCTAGCTTTAATCTGGGGTTAGGGTTTTCAGGAATTCTGTTCAGTTGAATCAACAAATAAAGATGACGAGAATGGCGAGGAGTTGCATGCAGTCATTGCTGAAGGTGGTAAATTCGGCGATTGGAATGGCAGGGATCGCGATGATTTTGTACGCCCTTTGGATGTTTAGGGTTTGGAATAAGCAGATGGGTCCCACTCCTACCCCTTTCTTTGGCCCTGATGCCCCTGCTCCATGGTAAATCTTCTTTCACCTTTTTAATTCGTGCGAAAATTCACATGAAAGTTAAATCACTTTATGTGATGGTGGGGCAATCTTTATTTCTCTTTTTTTAAAACCAAAGCATTTAGACTACCTAGCTATTTAAATATTTAAATATTGGTGTTTCTTTATATTTGATGGTAGAATTTCACACACTCAAATGCACATGTTGAGAATGATTATTGATCTAGATTTTGATATTTTTATGTTTCATAAGCTTTCAGATTTCTGTTCTAATTTTTTGAAATTTGGATATTAGTTTGTGGTTCAACATTTGTGTTGTGAATATAGTAAACTTTTGTCTAATGCAGGTTCATTTACTCAACACTTGGTCTTGGAATAACTTTGTGCGTAGTCACGTGCTCGGGTCATATTGCTGCAGAGACTGCTAATGGCTGTTGCTTGTATATTGTATCCTTTTGATTACTTTTCTTTTAATTAATGTAGGTTGTTGAATGAGATTCTTGTCTATTCAGCTGCCTCTAGTGTTCCTTTCTTCTTCTTTTTTCTTGTTGGGGGGGGGGGGGGGGGGGGAGGGTAGACACGAGTGTGTGCCGGGAGATAAAGTTACTTGGACAAGCTCATCCTACACTATAGTAGTAATTAACTAGCGGTTCAGCAGAGCAATGGAAATATTTTTACTGATTTCACCTTCTAGGATGGAATTTTGTCGATACTATTTCTAGCTTGGAATTATTAATCTGCATAATCTTCTTATACTACTAAGGAGAAGAAACAATACTCTTGTTCATAACTTATTTCAATGGTTCTGGCATGTGACTCAGTCTTTTGTTTGATAATGTGATTTTTCAATAAAGAAGAATCGTCATTATGTTTATGATTCCCATTTCTATTTTCGTTGCCGTTTGATATGACATCAGCACCTGGAATTGAGGGAAGGGCAGGAAAGGATTTCCTTGAGTGCTTGTGCACTGATGTAGTTGGATAATTAACTTAAAATTAAACGTTATTGTTATCATCAACTGGTCAGAACCAACATGGGAGTTTTGGTATCCACCAGTTGGTCAGAATAAACATGGGAGTTTGTATTTGGGTATTTAACCAAATAGGATCATCTGGTTCCTCTAGAAAGGACCTATCACTGAAATGCCCCTACTATGGGGTAAAACTTAGTGGAGAGACAGGTTTTCCCTTAGTTAGGAAATGAAGCTATAGCACGGGATGATATCTACCAATTGATTTTCTTTGTTTATTTTGGCTGCCATTGTCCTAGATGTTGAGGTTGATATACTTTATGCCACTCAAAATGTTGTCCATGATCTATTCTGATTGGTGAAGCTATTTTAAAAGATTTAAGCACCTTTGTGGTTTGCTAGGGATGGGGGCAGCACAAAGGGACTCTTTTGCAATTACCTTATAAGGATTCTTTTGCAATTGACCATGTGCAAAAAATTATAATTAACTGTCATTCATCATGGTTATGCTCTTTCACCCTAGTAAGCTTTCTTCTTCGCTTTCTAGATTGACGCTTAAAGTGTCATTGTTGCTGCTACTTTTTTATCTTATCTTTTAATTTGATATAGTCCTTTTGTCCCACAGAAGCTTGAGAACTTGGACTCTGCTTTTAAGACTTGCTATGGGATAGTTGGAATGATTGCTAATCTGAAACTATTATAGGATTAATATAAATGTACTTCGGTATTCAACTTGGCAGTGGTAAATCAGAAGTGGTCTTTTTTTCTTTAAGATTCTGCAGTTATGTTGCTTAATATTCACTGTACGGTCTCTCTGGGTCGGTGTGTAAGGTATAATCATATAAACCTGCATCCTGGAGTGACTATTCAATTAAAACAGTGGTGTTTCTCCTTAATTGGTATAGTACATGGTTTTTGTGTTCCTACTTCTCATGATAGAAGCAGCTGTGACGGTAGACGTATTCCTTAACAGAAATTGGGAAGAGGTATATGCATTAAAAAATGCACCATGCATTTTGATCTTATATATTGAGCTTTTAACAATTCTTTTATATTGGTTTGTGTATCCGAATTGACCTGATCAGGACTTCCCTGAGGACACAACTGGAAATTTCGATGAGCTCAAACACTTTGTGAAAGAGAACTTTGACATTTGTAAATGGCTAGGCTTGTCAGTAGTGACTGTGCAGGTGGGTCTCCTTCCACACTCATATACCTCAATACTATGATAAGTTTTTCCCCCCTTTTTTATTTGGCAATATAGTTAGTCAACTAAACCCCGTTAGCATGACTTTATCATCAGTACAAATCCCTGTTTGAAGCTGGTGAGATAAACCTTATGTTGAAGCTGTTGATGAGATGGAAAGGTTGTTCTTTTGTCATTCCTGTTAATCTGTGTCATAGTATTAATGTGGATTCATGTAAAAGGAATTTATTACTAGATCAGAGTGTGTATCTCTTGTATTTCTTGTTAATAGGTCCTAGTGCTCTTTAGTTTACCTTCCCCCCTTTCTAATATCTGAAGAAATTTTCTTTGTTTTGGGTACCATTAGAGCTTATTTCACTCATCTCTTACTGTAAAATTTCACGTCGGGGATTGAAGTCCTTTTAGCCTTTTCTTCTTCTTCTTTGAATGTCTCTGTAATATTTTGAGAAGTTCTTCTCCACGCAGCCTTGCATCTTATTCTGCTTATTTGACCATCTGCCTAATATCTTTCCACGTGCAGGGGTTAACTATATTATTGGCAATGATCCTCAAAGCTCTAGGACCACATCCGGAAAGGTATCATTATGAGAGTGATGATGATTATATTCCAGACAGAGTCCCGCTATTGAAGAATTATGTTCCTTCACCTTCTTATGTTGTTGGTGACCCTGTGTATGGATCTAAGAATGATGCTTGGAATATCAGAATTAACAGCAAGGTAGGCATGCTCTGCAGATTCATTGGATAAATTTGTTTAGGTGATCTATCGGAAAGATATTTGGATTTGATGATATTCTGATTTCCTGTATTGTATCTAATGTGCAGGCAAGCAGATGATCAACACTTTCTGTTGGTCAATCAGCAAGAACTGAAATTGCGTTACAATTGTAATCACCGTGCAAAATGTGTGTAAAGTTGAAGATGGAATTTGTGCAGTTCTTGTATATTCTGATTCTATATACTCTTAACACTTGTGTAGACAATGTGATAATTTAGCTATCAAGAGTCCAGAAAGTCTACTTCAGTTGCTTTATGTTTCATAGTAGAATCATGCAGTTTACCAGGATAGAGAGTAAAGTACATCAAAAGACTGTTGGATGAAAAATATAATGTCATCATTCTCTTGTTAGATATGGTGGAGGACCAATCAATTACACTTGTTTCTAGTTGAGACTGTTTAATTATTTGTGGTACTACTTATTGTTTGGTGTTCCCTTTTGTGGGAATAACAGTCAATCATACTTGTTATTAGTAAAAGAGGAGACCGTTTATATCTTCCTAAGTACTAATTATCGTTGGTGTTTCCTTTTTGCACTCCCCCCCCCCCCCCCCCCCCCCCCTCTGTGTGTGTGTGTGAGTGAGAGAGAGAGAGAGAGAAATTGGCCTCCATGTTCTGTCACTAAAGAATTGAAAAAATTTCTTCATGTGAATACATGTAATATGTAGAGATCACATCATGGATACATGCATATTTATATCAATAGGTCAATAATGTATTAATTTTAAAGTTCGAACTCATTGTTTACCCTGCAGAAAATATTGACACTTCTAATATTAGAAAGTTTTAGAGATATTAAGACGTTGTAGCAGCTGAACTCTTTGACGTATGTATCCATTTGCGGAGGAGAGTAAAAGCTACTGGTTCGGTCGAACCTAGTAGTTTGAATATGTACAAATTATTAATTTAGAATTCAGTAACTTAAAAGTTTAGGCTCGTGGACACATAAGTTTCAAATCTTGGCTCCGCCTCTGTATGTATCATCTAATTATATGGTTCAACAATATGTTGTATGGGGTACTCTGATTTGAGTTTCTACATATTGTATATTTCTGAATAACAATAATTTCGTTTTTTTGGACATATACCTATCAAAAGTGTTTTGTCATATTTGGTAGGTTTTTAAAAGTGACGTGAACCATCTGATAGAACTCACTATTGGTCTTTATTAATAGTAAAATCCTCTCAATTATTTTATGCTCAAATCTTTTCAATTTTTCATTTAATGATTTGAGTGCCAATTTCCAATGAGAAAAAGCCACTATCTCTCGCTCCAAATAATTCTACTCTACGAGCAGCAGTAGTGATGTCTGCTGAATGGAAATCAAATATGTATAGAACGGTACTTTTTCACTTTAACTAACTGAAAATTATTAGTTTAGTAGACATTATAACACATAAATCTTTAAATTGGTTTTTCGACTTAGCTTCGTGTTTAAGTACGGTTGGTCCAGTTTTAGTTTAATAATTAATCTGTATCCAACTTCAATCTATTTTAGAAGTGGAATTGTACGTATATAATTAGCAATACACTTAATCACATTAATTATGTCATCTTTAGCTTTACGACTTAATTAATATCATGTGCAGATGTGCTCTTAGCTTTATCAGTATGTATAAGCAGTGCTCTTCGTCTCACCAAAATAATTAATAAAAGGGATCTTATTTTGAATTCTCCATTTTCACTTATTAAATTGTGGTACATTTAGTAGAAGAAACAAGTTATTGAGTCGTCCTTCTGCTTTAAGCTTACGACTACATAATTAATATTTGTATGATTACAAGAAAATGTTTGCATTAATACAAGAGATGAAGCAATTGTTACTAATATAAAAATATGTAAGGTATAAATAATGTAGTGGTAACCTTGAGCTTATACCTACTATATATCAATTGTTAGTAATATAAAAAATTTCAAAACCTCAAAAAGGAAAAAGATGGAAAGAATCAATTGAGAAAACTTTATTGTCCTTCTACAGATTTCAATCTTTTCAGATTACTAGCTATTTGGCCATAAACTAGTAGAGCAGAAAAATATTTCTCTTTGTGATCTATTTGCATTTAACATCTCCTCAAACATTCTATTTCCGTGGAAATTAGTCACATAAATGATAGAATAAACTAAAAGTTAAATCGAATTTAAGAAAGAGAATTCAATGAAACAGGTGTTGTCAGTAGGGGTGTATATGGACCGGCTTGGTTCGGGTTTTATCAAAACCAAACCAAATCAATTATATCGGTTTGGATTGGTTCAGTTTTGTCGGATTTTTTGGATTTTCGGATTTTTTGTTACTTACATATTATTTCAATCTTACTTTGTTAAATATTTGATAATTAAATATATATTTACTAAAAATATAAAAAATTGACAAACATTATCAATTAAAATATTCTTATGAAATAATTCTATTAGTAACATTGTTATTTTTTTAGTCGTCCGCCAAAATTTTTCGTTGATATACACATTCAGGTTAACCGAATTTAGTAATTAAACATAAAAATCAACATGATACCTAAATATTAATAACCACTTCACATTCGAAAAAGATATAAGAATTTAATAGATCTTAACATATTATATGAATATGAAAAAACAAAGAGATAGACGGATTTCAGGAACACTTGATAAGAAAGTGATCATACAACTCATTATTTAAGGTCAATAAATATGGAGCACTTCATATTCTAGTAAAATTTATATCCCGCATGAGAATCCCAAATATTTCTAGATATTTTTTTAAAGAAAATTCTATATAAAATCTTAAAAGTATATATAAAAATTATATATTTATATGTCGGGTTGGTACAGATTTTTTTACTCAATACCAAACCAAATCAAACCAAACCACGTCGAGTTTTTTAATCGGTTTGATTTGACTTTTCAATTTGGTGCGATTTTTCAGTTCGGTTTGTACACCCCTAGTTGTCAGTAAGTAATCTATGTATATACAAATTTTTTTTTTGTTTGATAGTATTTATAAAAAGTCTCTGGTTTTAATATTCTTAGATTATTATTACAAGTCATGTAACTAATAAACCAACAAATTAAAGACACGGCAAATGTTACATAATAAGTATCGATTTTTCTGTTACAATAATAACATACCCAGTATCATCCTATATCGTAGAGTCTGTAGAAGGTGTACGTAAACCTTATCCCTACCTTATGAAGATAGAGAGACTATTTCCAATAAACCCTCTGTTCAAGATTGATTTTTCTGTTAGTTTCTAATCATTTTTAATATTGGGGGTTGGATATTTTACAACTACCTTTACATTTGTAATAATCTCATTCTGTTTTTTCCCCCCATAAAATATCGATTAAAAAACAAACGGGTTAATCATAAATAGTCAGTGGCGAACGCACGTGGTGGCAAGCGAGTTCAACTGAACCTACTTCACTAAAAATAATATTGTGTATATATATAAATTCCAATTAAAACAGCATAAATTTTGTATAAATATTTTATTTGAACCCACTTGACAACTACTATTTTACGTCTAAAGTTTTGTACTTCTAAGATTGAACCCGCTTGCACAAAATCCTGGATCCGCCACTGTAAACAGTACTACTATTTATTTTTATTCCTTCTTTATAAGATCTTGTGATGGTTGTCCCTTCCAATATTATTTCTCAAGTCATTTGGAGTAATTAAGAAGCTGATCAGGTTTAGAACACGTTATATTTCATGCCAAGAAGTGGATGATATCCTTATATTTACATAATTTATGAAAATATTTTAAAACACAATATCAATTAATTCGAGCTCACTCATTCTGAGACAAAATTAAAAAGTTTCAGACGACCATGGTAAGTAGAAGTCCCGGCGATTAACGTTGCAATATGTAGGACAATCATCTCGGGCACGTTATATGGCTATATATATATATATATATATATATATATATATATATATATATATATATATATATATATATATATATATATATATATATATATATATATATATATATATATATATATATATATATATATATATATATATACCTAGTGGTCAAACTGACTATATTATATTAAGTTGAGTGTTGGTCTGTTAAGATTGTTCATATCCTGAAGATGAAGGTAGCAATAAAATCAGGAATGGGGTTATTCGCGATAAACACTACTAAAAATCCACTAAAAATCGACCAAAGTTGGTCGGTTATGGCCAATTACCGACTAAAATGCGATCATTTACATGTGGACGACATTTTGACGGTCGGAAAGGAATACCGACCAAAGTTGGTCGGAAATTACTGACCAATGTTGGCCGGTAAATTAAATTAAAAAAAAAATATTGCAAAAGAAACCGACCAAAGTTGGTTGGTATTTTAATTATTTAATTAAAAGATTCACCATATGGGAATTGAACCAGGATCTGTATTGTGGCAGGATACTATTCTACCACTAGACCATTGGTGCATTTTGTATTAAGATTGTCTTTTATTTGATTTATACTCTTTAATTGTATTTTCACATGAAAATAATCGACCAAAGTTGGTCGATTTTTGTTAAAAAATAAAATTACCGACCAAAGTTGGTCGGTTTTTTAAAATGACCGGCCGAATTAACCGAACAATTTTGGTCGGTTTTTTTAATATTAATATTTATTTTTTTAATTGAAAAACCGACCAAAGTTGGTCGGTTTCTTGAAAAATAAATTTCGCGGCACTCAAAAATAGTTTCCCGCATTTTTGCACCAAAAAAACCCGACCAAAGTTGGTCGGTTTCATAAAAAAAATAAAAAATACAGTTTTTGCCGAATTTCTAGTAGTGAAAGTGGGTGTGGGCCTCATTGAGGACAAGATGCGGGAAGCGAGACTTAGATGGTTTGGACATGTGAGGAGGAGGAGCACAAATGGGCCGATGAGGAGGTGTGAGAGGTTGACATTGGAGGGTCTACAGAGAGGTAGAGGTAGGCCGAAGAAGAAGTGGGGAAAGATAATTAGGCAAGATATGGCGCAACTTCAGCTGACCGTGGACATGACCCTTGATAGGAAGAGGATTAGGGTAGTAGGGTAGGTGGTAGATTGTTCATACTAATAGGATTAGTATGCCTCTCGCATTCCGATGGTAGTAGGTTTCTATAAATACCCGTCATTTTCTTTCATTTTGATGATCTTATTATCGTGTTGTTTCTATGCTACTTTTACATGGCTTTTTGTGTTGTCTCCCATTGTCTATCTTTTTAATTAATGTGGTGCTTATGTTTTTCTAACCCGAGCAGAGACGGACCCATGTGTATGGGTTAGGGGTCATCGGACCCCGTAAACTTCGGATGAAATCATTTGTGTATATATATATATATATATATATATATATATATATATATGTGTGTGTGTGTGTGTGTATACCTTGAATGGTTAATTTAAAGCAGTTGGCACCTTAAACATTAAAAGCCTTTAGGGGGCAAAGGTTGAGCAGAATAATGTGTCTGCGTCGCGTAAAAAGTCTGAGTCTGCCTCTAAAGCCGAGGGTCTATTGGAAATAACTCCTCTACCTTCACAAGGTAGGGGTAAAGTCCGCACACTCATTATCCTTCCCAGACCTCACGATATAGGATAATACTGAGTATGCTATTATTGTTATCACATATCTCGTTCTAAAATAAGTAAAATGTCTTGTCCACGCTCCCGCTCTTTTTAAATCATTGTTTAGCTTATGTCTTTTTACCTAAAAATAAAGAAATTAATAAGTGAGTGGTCAATTTTTTGGACGGATAGGGAAGTAACACGAGACATGTTATTGACTCATTGGCCCACAAACCACCAATATCGACCGTTTGTTCATATTTAATTTGCAACACCCATTTATTTCTTACTATATTAGTTTTTCAGTTGAAGAAAGACAAATAGGTTCCCTGTATTTTTTTTTTCTTACAATTAAATTTGTGTTGCTCTTTACACCACCATTCATGCCACAAATTCTGCAATCAGATATCCATTCACCGTTGCTTTTTTAGAAGAATGCAGGGTGTGATAAAGGCAAATAAGGTCATCTTTCCATCTTGAATATCAAAATATTCATCATTATATCTCTTTTTATGACTTTAAACTTGTGGTAGTTGGTAGGTTGTCAAAGTGATGAACATTGTACTATACCCTCTTAATAACTTATATAGACCGATAATTTAATTATTTGTACTATTAATATAGTTTTACCTGTCATAACAACTGATAATTAGTTTATAATGTTATAATATTTACCTGTAATTAGGAGTGTACCTGGACCGGAGTTGGTTCGGTTTTTATCAAAATCAAACCAAACCAATTATATCTGTTTGGATTGGTTCAGTTTTGTAGGGCTTTTCGGGTTTTCGATTTTTTTTTGTTACATGAATGTTATCCAATCTTAATTTGTTAAAGGTTATAGATAAAATTTTGATAATTGAATATATGTTTAGTAAATATTGAAAAAATTGACAAACATATGATCTATTAAAATATTCTAATGGGAGAATCATGTAAATCTTATAAGTAAATGGTACTTTTTCTGTTTAGCTGTCGAGAACCTTAATGCATGACTAACCTTGTAATTACGCATAATAATCATCCCATTCTGAAAGGAGGAAGAGATAGAATAACGTATGTGATATGTTCTTTTATTATGATTTTGCTTTCCTCGAACCGAGGGTGTATCGGAAATAATCGTTTTATCTTTACCAGACAAAACTAAGTCACGTAAACACTATCCTCGCCAGACCCATTTGTGTAAAATTATACTCAATTTGTTATTGTTATTGTTATTGTTGTGTATGTTCCTTTGATAGCTATAATTAAGAATTGTAAGAGGTTTTTTTTTTTAAAACTTTTTGGTAAGACTCATAAGAGTTACATGTCTTCTATTGCATGTTTAACATGACCCATCTTGAATGTATCATTTAAATTGTTCATTTATGAAGCATTATTGTATAACATCTTAATTAATACTTATCTAACTTCACGCGCATAAGTGCGACAAATTGCCATGTTTACTAGCTATATTAATGAAAATATATATATGAATTCAAAAGAAGACCCATTGCGATCTTATAGACTAGGACTTCAATCAGCCATATATATATATATATATATATATATATATTGCTTGGAAGTTAAGATGAAGTATAGTAGTATTTGAGATATTCAGTCATGCCACTAATGACCCTAGATAAAGAATCAAAGTAAAGTTTCTCGTAATATGGGAATGAATGCTCTAATATCTGCAGATAAAGTAACTCAATGTTTCATTTGAACTCTTTCGTAATATTTCATTGCATTCTTCAACTTTAACTTTGACTCTTCATTACCTTTTCGAACAAACCCGAAACAGAAAACAATAGAAAGAAAATATGTTAATATGATATATCCTTTTGAATATTCCTAGTATTCATTTCATTTAATCGACAAGCATAAATGAAGTTATATATGAGCAGTGAGCATTTGTACATGAGGCCCCTCTTTAAATGTCCCGTTAACCTAGTTCACTAAATTGTGATTCAAATATTTTAAAGACGAAATTTATCCTACCGAGATGATTAGAACCTAATATTGATGCAAATATTTCTATATATGGACATCAACTTGCTTCCAATATATTTGTTTTACCAAAAAAGTGTTAATTTTTTCCTAAAACAAATTAATGAGAAAATAGAGGGTAAATCTTAGCCAAGGATAATTAACTCTAGATCGAAGAATATTAAGTGAGGATATTAGATATGGTTAAGCTTGTGAACTCGTTAAGATTATAAAAGATGTCAAATATAAATAATGTTACACTCTCGACACTATTACTCCACAATATATGATAAAGAAGAACAAGAAGACGCACCATTAATGGCTATGAAAATGTATCTTTATTAATTCCATGATGATGGTTACAAAGATCTGCTACAAGGTTTAGAACTTTCTTCTGAGTTTTAAGTAGACTCCCCTAGGAGAGGACTCAGAAAGTNTTCCGATCTCACATCCCCCCCCCATCATTCTCTTATCTTGTATATATACTAGGTGTTGCCCCTTACTCAATGGTCCTTAACCAGTGTACTGTAATCTTCTGTTGGCGCTTCAGATCGACCTCCTTAAGCGTCATGGCGTGTGCTACGCCGTAGAGGCCTTCTGATAATTCGACCTTGGTCGTGGCCGAATAGCTCGTCGTTATGGTGCCTTGTAAATTACGATCATGGCTTTATTGCCTCCTCGCCATTCCTTTTTTATGCCAGTCTCATATGGTCAAATTTTGACCCATATAGTTAGTCCCTCCGCCTGTCGACGTCGCCCTTGGGCGAGCACGATGGGCGGATCTAATCAATTCGAAAACCTTTGAGAATTCTGAGCGTTTTGAACGACGGGCGAGCACCTCTTTGCGGGGCGATGATGTGACATTTCGTGAGCTTCATCAGACCAGTGTGTCAGTTGAAATGACATTAAGTTCGTCAGGTGTCATTATGCACGTGTTCATCATATGTCTCATCGTTTCCCGTGCCTCTCCCGTTATTTTTTGAAAAAGCCGGCGCTTCCTTTCTCAAACCGGCGCATATATGTCTCTATAAATAAGAGAATCGAATGTAGCGTTTCCCAAATCATTCACAAGAAGATCCTAAAAGCATTTGTTCTTCTCCCCTAGTTCTTCATATATCTTTTTTCCCCCGGCAATCCTTGTGAATGTTACCCTTTTGTCTTTTACATTCACAATTTGCATAATCATTCAAAGTGATGGATGGTACTTCTTCTAACCCTGACCGAGTCGTTGGTGCTCCGGTGCCGGAAAATTCCGTGCCTTCCCTCGAAGAGGGATTGAGTTTGGATGAGGACGAGAGTTTTCCAACGGTAGATGAGGTGGTGCCCCACCCGGGGAAGGCAAGGACTGACTTCAATAGCACTGCCGAAGATGAGCCTGAACCCGTACTTTCTATGATGGATGCCGCAGATCTCGCGACATTCAAAGTTAAGTGGAGAATACCTGAGCATATCGAACTCGTTCCGAAGGGAGGCGATATAGTACATATACATCGCCCAGCATATTACGTGTTCTACGCGTACCCTTTTATTATTGGGTACACGCTTCCCCTTCCCTCATTGGCGGAGGGCTTCTGCCTCTTCTACGAGGTGTGCCCGGCTCAGCTCACTCTGTACATATACAAACTCTTCTTAATGCTCATCGAGTATGAGAATTTGGCCGACTGCGGGGTTTCCCTTCAAACCTTACTGCATCTCTTTGTCCCCAGTTTTCATAGGGGAACCATGTTACATCTCTGTCACCGAGATACTAAGAGTCTGCTGATCGGAATGGACGATAAGACCAATCACCGCTTCTGGGAGAGCTTCTTCTATGTCCGCACGGAGCATGTGGTATCTAACCCCGCCGGGTTCCCAGAGATGTGGAATTTTGTCCGTAGGTCTTTCTTTCTTTTTCCTTTTTCACAACGCTGATTGGTTGTTTTCATCTAGTGATCTCGTTGTTGTTGTTTGTGTTTGTTGTTTTTTTTCTTGCAACCGAGAGGCTACCCCCCCCCCCCTCAAGTTAATGGTATTCGTGGATGGGTGAGCGCGGTTCTGCCTCATACGGTGGGAATTCGTGCATGGGCACCCTTCCATGAGAGGGTTGGGCAAAGACCTTCAGCCGATAAGTCGACTTTTCTTACGTCTACGTTGCCTTACGTCTTCTTTGTGGCAGGTTTCTCGTTTACAGGTCGGAGAGAAGCAATAATGGCGAGGGCTCCCACCCTTGCTTTTCGACAACCGGCTTCTGCGGCCAGACCCATATTAGTGGCGGCTGCGGACGAGAGCATCCAAAATCTGGCGGCTCCACAGATTACGTTGGACGAGCTTTCTCACAATGATGGCGATGAGGCCCCATCGAAGAGGCATAGGGTAATGTCAGAGAGGACGTCCTTGGGTGAAGTGCCTTCGAGGGTTGACCCCGTTTCGACAGTATCTTAAGCTAAAGGCGATGCCAGCCAAGGAGTGGAGGTGATTCCTATTTCGGGCGTGGAAAGAGCCGTTGTGGTACCAAAGTAGAGTTTAGCTACTGCTACAGTTACTCCGAGTGGGCCATCAACGTCTCGGCAATCTCGTACCTCCTCATTGGCTGGTGAGAAGTTGAAGAGCATGGTTGTGGATGACTTATTAGTCCGATTCGGACATCGATCCTGAGGATATGAGGATGTTCGAAGAAGGCTTTACCAGAGTCGATGTGAGGGTGGGAGGCCATTCCCGCGTGCTTGAAATCCCATCAGACTTTAACCTGTTGGAGGATACGGTGGATTTGGTGCCCCAGTTCGACCTTCTCTGCTCTGCCGCCGAAAGAGTCTCTTCGAGAGATTAGCGACTCTGGTTTGTCACGCGGTGTGGTTGGGATGGCCTTGAGGGTGAATTTCCTTTCGTTACTTTCTTTGTTTTGTATCTTTCGCTTTCGCTGATTCTTCCTCTCCTTGTTTTGCTATTTTCTTTTGTCCATACTTACATGATGGAGATCGAAAGTGTTCGCCAAGCTGAGACGCGGGCTGATCTCTTTTTGAAAATGGCCGCGAAGTATCGCTGGTATCGCGATAGGTGTGAGATGCACGCACAACTCAGGGCGAGCGGTAACACTCGATACCTCATGGAGGGGTTGGAGAAGAAGGAAGAGGATCTGGTGCGATTTATCAGCAAATGTAGCGAGCTCGAGGGGCTGATTAGGGTTAAAGACAAAGAGCTCGAGGTGGGCAAGGGAGTTGCGGCGAAATGCGAGGACCTTGAGGCGAATGTGGCATCTTTCCGAGCCTAACTCAAGCAGAATGCCACTAGAGTTGCTAGTCTTAAGTGCAGAGTTGACGTAAAAGGTGACTGACTTGGAGAGGAAGGTGGTCGAGTTAGAGAGGGCTGAAGGGGCCTGGGTGGCGGTTGTGGCGAGGGCGGCGGCACTAGAAGACACTATTCGCGTCCTCAGGTTTGAGAGAGAAGATGAGAGGGAGACGGCCACGATGAGAGAGGCAAAGTTTGAAGAGCAGATCGGCGTAGTTGAGCAGGATACCTCGAATCTGGGTGACCAAGTTGTGGCTCTCGAAGCCGAGAAGGCGCAGTTGCTGGCTCAAGCCTCTCAAGAATCCGCCCCTGGTGCTCTCTCTCGTCGCCTGTATGAGATGTGGGTCCATGCTGAGGCCCAACGAGATATATATAAGGATTTGTGGACAGCGGGAATAGCCTTGAGGCCGCTTTTGAGGATGTTTGTGCGAAGGCGCCTGAAGCTCATTTTGCCTGCGACTACGATCTCGCGACACCGAAGGCCGATGGGGGTGCTGAGATTGAAGATGGGCTCTCCTCTGATGGTGATAGTGCTGGTGGGGACGATGGTGGAGATGCGACAGAGTGAAATTTTTGTAGTCTTTTGATACTTGTTTTTTTTTTTGTTCTTTTCTTTGGTGTTGCTCGTTGTTATAGTCTTTATTCGGGGCCTGTTGTGGCCTGTTGTAAAACGCTGCATGTATGCAAGTTTCGAATAAGATTCAATTTGTCTTTGATTGTACGTCTCTGGCTCTCTTTCTTTTTTCTTCTTTTCCTTTTTTGAAAAGGATCTTCAGACTCTCTCGTGATGAGTCCCTATCTTTAAATTGGGAATTTGGTGGACCGAGGTCTGATTTTTTTGTTGATTCGAGCGAAGTCGAATTTACTTGATTCGAGCGAGGTCGAATTTTACTTGATTCGATTGAGGTCGAATTTTACTTAGGCGATTCAAGCGAGGTTGAATTTACTTTATTCGAGCAAGGTCGAATTTCTCTATAATCGAGCGAGGTCGAATTTACTTGATTCGAGCGAGATCAAATTTACTTGATTCAAGCGAGGTCGAATTTACTTTATTCGAGCGAGGTCAAATTTCTCTATAATCGAGCGAGGTCGAATTTACTTGATTCGAGCGAGATCAAATTTACTTTATTCAAGCGAGGTCGAATTTTACTTTGGCGATTCGAGCGAGGTCGAATTTACTTTGTCGATTCGATCGAGGTCGAATTTACTTTAGTCGAGCGAGATCAAATCTCTATAATCGAGCAAGATCGAATCTTGCTTGATTCGAGTGAGGCCGAATCTTTCTTGATTCGAGCTAGATCGAATTTACGTTGGCGATTCGAGCGAGGTCGAATCTCTATAATCGAGCAAGGTCAAATTTCATTTGGCGATTCAAGCGAGGTCGAATTTTACTTTGGCGACTTCGAGCGAGGTCGAATTTTGCTTGATTCGAGCGAGGTCGAATTTACTTTGGCGATTCGAGCGAGGTCGAATTTACTTTATTCGAGTGAGGTCGAATTTTACTTATGTGATTCGAGCAAGGTCGAATTTACTTTAATCGAGCGAGGTCGAATTTACTTTAATCGAGCGAGGTCGATTTTACTTTGGCGATTCAAGCAAGGTCGAATTTACTTTGACGATTCGAGCTAGGTCGAATTTTACTTTGGCGATTCGAGCGAGGTCGAATTTACTTTATTCGAGCGAGGTCGAATCTCTATAATCGAGCGAGGTCGAATTTTACTTTGGCGATTCGAGCAAGGTCAAATTTTACTTTGGCGATTCGAGTAAGGTCGAATTTACTTTATTCGAGCGAGGTCGAATTTAACTTTGGAGATTCAAGCAAGGTCGAATTTACTTTATACGAGCGAGATCGAATTTTACTTTGGCGATTTGTGGGTTCAGTATAGTGGTGTAAGAATATCGCGTGCTGTCTTGCTTTCATTGGAGAATTTCATGCATCGTTGCAATTTATGCGCGTGTTGGGGTGAATCTCAGTCTATATATGTGTCCCTTTGTCGCTTGGTCTGGAGAGACCGTCGATGGGGCGGGCGATGAATTCGCTGCTTAGAAGTTCAGATGTGATTTGATGTATATGGTCGGGTGAGTTGGCGTTGCATCACCATGGCGAGCACATGGACGAGCTCCTGGTACTCACGTTCTGCTTGTGTTGGTGTGTTTTGAGCTTGCCGCACAGTCCCCTGCTTATGGAGATTGTTCTTAATGATGCTGGTTCAATCTGAGTTGTTTGTCTGTTATCTACATTATGGTACGGTATGGGGAGTTTTCCCGGTTTGCCTATTGCTGTAGGGAGGAATTTAGAGCTGGTATATCGGCTAGCCTTTGCTCGCGTACTTGGGAGGGCGTCCATGTTCTTCGTTTCACTTCTCTTTCTCGTAAAAGGAATAGTGAGTTAGAGGTGTAAGGAATCATTCGTTACCTTGGTCGGCTGGTTAGCTGATGAATGAGGGAAATTGGTCACATTTCCCTCACCGATTGCACTCTTTAGACCTGACGTCGGCTTCACATCCAGCCTCATCATTATTTGTGCTTGAGCGTCTCATGGGTAGATGATCCGCTCCACCCGTTAGGACCTCGATCTTGAGTCCCAGTTCATTTCAGTCCCCGACGCGCTGAGATAACAAGAACATAAGTTATACCACAAACGCATAAAAGAAGAGTATTTTAACTGTAAGTTATACTACAAACATCGTCTCATATAGTAAGAGGTGAAGGTGGTATGTGCGGGGTGCTAACCTGGAAGTGAGATTACGGGTGCGCTTGATATGCAATAGTCATGACCCCGCTACAAAGGCTTACGCTCGCAATGCACCAGAGTTGATGTTGTGGCACATCATAGGTGTCGTGTATAAGCCAGGCATAACTCCGATTTCGTGTAAGGGTTTATCCTTGGTTGGTTTGGTGGATCTAGAGGGAACTAAGGCTTTGGCTAGAAAATCTTCACAGACGGCGCCAGATTATTTTACCAAAAAAGTGTTAACCTTTTCCTAAAACGAATTAATGAGAAAATAGAGGGTAAATCCTAGCCAAGAATAATTAACTCTAGATCGAAGAATATTAAGTGAGGAATATCGGATATGGTTAAGCTTGAGAACTCGTTAAGATTGTAAAAGACGTCAAATGTAAATAATAGACTTACACTTTCAACATTATTACTCCACAATGTACGATAAAGAAGAACAAGAAGACGGACCATTAATGGCTACGAAAATGTATCTTTATTGATTCCATGATAATGGTTACAAAGATCTGCTACAAGGTTTAGAACTTTCTTCTGAGTTTTAAGTAGACTGCCCTTAGAGAGGACTCAGAAAGTGAACCACCCCTCCCCCATCGTTCTCTTATCCTGTATATATACTAGGTGTTGCCCCTTACCCAACGGTCTTTAACTAGTGTATTGTAATCTGCTGTTGGCGCTTTAGGTTGACCTCCTTAAGCGCCATGGTGTGTGCTACGCCGTAGAGGCCTTCTGATGATTCGACCTCGGCCGTGGCCGAATAGCTCGTTGTTATGGTGTCTTGTAAATTACGATCATGGCTTAATCGCCTCCTCGCCATTCCTTTTTTATGTCATTCTCATATGGTTAGATTTCGATCCATACAATATTGAGAGGTAATTATTATTATTACTGTTGTTGTTGAAAAATATCTTGCTGGTTAAAAACTTCTACTCTTTGAGATTAGAGGGTTCAGAGGCAAGCCCAATATTTACACAGTGTGAGTTCAATCTTTAGGGTTTTTTTGTATTGAATCTAATATTTATAAAGACAAGGTTCGAGCTCACTATGTGTTTTTAATGAATTTTTATACGAAGTTTATATTCCATTTGAAAGTACAGATTAAAATGACCCAATACTACCACAGTACATAGGCCCTCTCTCTTTTGAGCCTTGGTCTAGTCCTCTCTCAATAAATAAACAAGTAGTTTTGATTTATTAATAAAGAAATTAAGTGTTCGTAAAATTCTGGAAGAAGATGGTCAGCAAAAGCTGCCAAAACCCTTCACACCAAGCTACGACTGCACATATTGAGAGGAAAACGAAAGACCCAAAAATCAGCTCAAAACCCAATAAAACAAACAAGATTAACGGCAGAATGATCTATTCTTATTTTTTTCATAAATACCCATTATACCCTCGAGCACTGACAGTTGATTCTAAAAAGACAAGTCGAAGCTTGCTGATTTAACGCCTTAACCGTCGGTGGGCCACTCTATTAAAGTAGTGGCACTATCGTTAATATAATAACCAACAATGGGTCACATTGACATAACAAAAAGTTACTTGCATTAACCTTTACGTATTTTCCCACCTTATAAAAATAACAACATTCACTACACACCTCAGTCCTAAAGTCACTAACACTGTCTAAGAATACTGTCGGCACAGACAACTTCCTCTATTTCTTCTTCTTGTTTACACACTAACCTCGGTTTCTCCGCTTAGCCAGAAACTGAGGATTTGAGGTGGTTATAATTGTACTACTGACCCACATTTCACTTAGTTACATTATGGAAACTCCCTGCCCAAATTTTTGTTTCACTAGTTTTTACTCTGTGGTTGCCGGAGTTGTGTTTTTTTGGGCAGTCATTGCTTCTGCTGGTCCTCTCCGACGTGTTGAGGACACACATTGGTACCCTGCTACTGCCACTTGGTACGGCAGCCCCGAAGGCGACGGCAGTACCGGTAAGGTTATGTTGTTTGATTTTATATAAATGTACTGAAAGACTTTTTACTCTTTATATATGAATATTTTCGAAAGAAATTGAGTCAAAGTTATCAATTTTTCTTTTAGTAAGATAATTTAAAAAAAAAAAAAAAAGAGAAGCTCGGTGCATTAAGCTTGCTCTGCGTGGGTCCGGGAGGCTGGACTACAAGTCTATTGTAGGTTACTATGCATTTTTGCAAGAGTCATATTTACACGGCTATTTTCTGATGGCGTGACATTAACTTTACTAGTTACGACAGTCAACAAAGCACCCTTCCTTTTTGTAAGCTAAATAATTTGATTTTTTTGGTCAGGTGGGGCATGTGGGTACGGGAATATGGTGGATGTGAGGCCGTTCAGGGCAAGAGTAGGGGCAGTGAGTCCAATTTTGTTTAAAAATGGTGAAGGATGTGGGGCCTGTTATAAAGTTAAGTGTTTGGACCGTTCCGTTTGTTCGAGAAGAGCTGCGACGGTGATTATTACAGATGAATGTCCCGGTGGGTACTGCTCCGGCGGCCGAGTTCACTTTGACCTTAGTGGCGCCGCATTTGGTCACATGGCTGTTTCTGGTTACGGCGGTAGCCTCCGTGACCGTGGTGTTATCTCCGTCATTTACCGCCGGTAAGGAACTTTTGTCATTTTCTGTTATAACGGTCTTTTTCTTTTTTTTCTATTTTGTTAAATTAGTGGTTTGTTAATTTAATGTACTATATGTCATAAAGTTTTTGACAAGGCAGAGTAGTACTATTTTTGTTGACAACGACACCCCTGAGTTAAGTGACTGTGTTGGGGTTATTTCTGAATATTTTTGGTCATTTTTTATTTGCTGATGATATATTTTAGTATTGATTAAATGCTGCTTAGTTATTTGCGCACATTCACACACGAAAAAAGTGAATTATATTCTGTTTTCTTGTGTGTAGTTTATGTATGTTTTATATCCTTTTTGGTCAAAAACTTGACTGCTACTTCCCTTGGGTTGCATGAATTGGAGTCTGACTGCTGACCTACTTTTACTCTGACCATATTTATTTCACCATTTTTGTGGTTAACTTTCAAGAGATTTTTAATATTATCTTCTCTTTGGAGGACCAATATTATTCTCTTTTCCTCATACTAATTTATTAAGTAGTAGTTTTTTGACACTTTAATAGATGATGGGCACTAATATTATTGAATTTGTGGGTGTAGAACTCCATGTAAGTACCCTGGAAAGAACATAGCCTTCCATGTAAATGAAGGCTCAACACCTTACTGGCTTTCTCTTCTTGTGGAATTTGAGGATGGAGATGGTGATGTTGGATCCATGCATATTAGAGAGGTACATATCTTATGTCTGCACTTTTATTTATATACACTCGGAGACTAAGTTAGGATTTGAATTTTATGGATTCAGATTCGAAATTGTACCACATCACATCTAATTTACTTAGTCGGATTTTTTACACATACATGGTCCAAGCTTAAACATTTGGTTCAACTGAATCCGTATCTTCTTCCTGGCTCCGCCTAATATACACTTACAATGTAAAAAGTATTTACACTACATAATTAAATTGACATATAACAACTTGTGTATAGCTTAAGCTCTTTATTTAATTGTCAAACTGAAGATTGAAAGGTTACTAGTCAAAAGAAGCTTTCGAGTATGAGGGAACATGTTATGGTCTACACTTTCACAGTTATCAAAAAGGACCTCTGAGATTTTTTAACCTCTGCTTTAGAAGACTCTTTACAATTTACAAGAAATCTAAACATATAGTATTAGACAAATCCGAACATTTAGGGAGCTTAGAGAGAACTTTAAGAATCACGTGATTGCCAGACAAAGCAATATCTTTGTTTGACATTATGAAAGATTCATTTGGCCTACATTTGATACTCTCTCTGCCATAATCACACCATTGTTTTACCAAGAATATAGGTAGTGTATCTTCTTTTTGGGTATGAATATGAAAAGTTCCTCTCCATCTTGACTTGTTTGTCAGACCTGCACTTCAATCACTTTCCACATGCTTTTTCTTTTTATCACTGTTTTACGATAGTGCTAAAGTGTTCAATACATACAAAAGTTACCTCCTCTTTTCAACCAACAATAACAAAACCTAGTGTACACGGACCTTACCCTTACTTTGTGAAGGTAGAGAGGCTATTTCCGATAGACCCTCTGCTTCTTCCCTCATTGTTTTATAAAGGGTAGATTCTTTTTCCTTTATCAGACAGACAAGAATTTTGAAAATTTTCTTTCAAAAGACGCTAAAACTTGCTAATTTTTCAGGCGAAGTCGAATGTATGGTTAGAGATGACACATATATGGGGAGCAAATTGGTGCATAATTGGAGGACCATTGCAAGGACCTTTTTCAGTGAAGTTAACAACACTCTCAACTGGCAAAGCCCTCTCAGCAAGAGATGTTATTCCAGGCAATTGGTCTCCTAAAGCCACTTACACATCTCGTCTTAACTTCTTCTAATTGGCCCCCAATTTACTGAAGAACTAATAGCTCTTTATGCCTTTTTTAAAAGGAAAAGTAGCCGTTCGGATCAGCATAAAAAAGTATCCAAGGCTCTTTCCTTTTTTCTTTTTTCTTTTTTCCTACTTTTGTGTTGTTGTGTAACTACTGCTAGTAGCCCTCTCCAAAGGAGAGTGAGCGTCTTCTTGCCTTGTGGTTTTTCTTGTAATATGTGTGTGGTGCTATGTTGATTTGTTGGGTTGTAGGTTAAGTTTAGTGGGGTCCTTTTCTGTGGTTTTTAACTGAGGATAGAAACATGAATGAATGATGTGGGGACCTTCTGCCCTTTGGGGTAGTTTGGTTCTGTTTCCTATTATATTTAATATCTTGTCACTCAGAACATCGTATGGTTGCAACACAAGAAAATGATCAACTTACCAACGGTTGCTCAGATCCTAATCATATACAAATTTACTATGACAAATAAACAGAAATGAATTCAGAAACTTTAAACCGACGATTATCTTTTCACTCGAAAAACGAAAAAAAGTATTAAGTGAGGATTGATCCATGTTCCTTTGAATAAATAACTCAGCATTCAGTCAGATGCATCATTCAAGAAGCTTACAAATAATATTAGATCAGTTTTACGAAATATATACATAAAATACCTAGTTTGACGAAAAAATTATGAGTTAACGTATATCGTAAAAAGGGCGTAAATCCCCCCTGATTCACCTGCTATCAAAACTCTACTACATCTAACATTGTAGGGAGCACACGTACTTAAAATTCAACTATAAGAATCACAAGTATAAATATGCTTCATATTGGTTAAGCATAGTAAGTTTCATTCATTTTCTTAACGTAAACATCGGATTCTGAGTAAATTTTCTCCCGATCTTGTGAGAGAGATGGGGCAAAGCAATTGGGTGGCCAGTGGTTATGAAAGCATAAATATGATGTGAAACGAACACACCTCTATCACATGCAATAAGAGTAAAGAACTTAGTTTGGAGTCTTGTCCACACGTGGAAGCGGTCCCAATTACAAAACAGTTACTACTTCTAACTTCATATTTGGAACCAACTGACACTCAGTTGAATGGGCATGTGCCAAAATCCTCACAAGATAAAGGAGAATTCACACTTGTGACTAAGAGGTCCCCTTAGCTAAGATTCTCAAGATTTCTCTTTAACATTTATGTAGAGATGGACAAATTAGGGGCTCAAACATTCAACTCTTTGGTCCTTGCAACATCAAACTATTACGAGTAGGGCTTAACGTGAACTTTATGTCAGGTAAGAATACAATACATTATCTAAAGAAATATTATGCTATCAATGTATTTTAATTTTCAATCCGATAACCTACCTTATTTTTCAGGCAGTTACCTGTAATCATCATTTTAGATGATTTGATAGTGTAAAAGTTCTTTTACAATACGAGTTTATAGAAGTTAAACTCTATCACCTTCCACAAAAACAGTACATCTACAGATGAGTATGAATTGGAAGGACTAAAAGTAATAACATAAAGGTGCATTCAATGATTAAACGTAGATCAAGGTATATTATTCGCTGGAAACTGGGAACAGAGTATATGACCAACTTCAAATACTGGAAAGTGAAAATAACACTGACCTGATATGTTGGGCTCAACTAGTATCTCTACCTGCTTATCAGTCCATCGTATCATTGACCTTTGTTAGAATAGAATTATCAATGGAGAAAGAACTTTGCACCAACACAGTTCCAACTACAACATTACAGTCCTATGCAAGTACGTGGAGTTCCACTTTGCGTTTTCTAATCGACAACTCAAAGAACAAGATATGCTCAAATATATCAGATTATTCATGAAAAAATTACTAATTTCTGGAATGATATTGGACCTAAAACAACAACAACAACAACAACATACCCAGTAAAATTTCACTAGTGGGGTCTGGGGAGAATAGAGTGTACGCAGACTTGACCCCTACCCCGAAAGGGTAGAGAGACCGTTTCCGGGAGACACTCGGCTCATTGGACCTAAATTAGAACTTGGAAAAAGAAAAAACTTAGTAGGGTACACTACAAGAAATGTAAAATTAAGATAGAAATACCATCGCAAAACCTATGATTTAGATCCACTCTTAGTTGCAAAAGACCAATTAAACTGAGAAATTTTTGAAAAGCTTTGATAAATGAACTTCGGGTCAAACTCAACCCCAAAAGCTAGCTCGTGAAGTGAGGATTGCCCAAGAGCATATAAGGAGCCCAAGAAATCCACATCCTCGATGTGCGACTCAACAACCCCTCACGCCCAGGCCTACAAATTGGAGCATGAACAACATAAATGGGGCCCAACCTCGATAATAATAAATTGGGATGGACCTGGCTCTGATACCTTGATAAATAGACCTCAGACCTAACTCAACTCCAAAAGCTAGCTCATGAAGTGAGGATTGTCCAAGACCATATAAGTAGCCCAGGAAATCAACACCCCACCGATGGGGGATTCAACAAGCTTGACCATCAAAGTAAAATAATGTCAGCAATTCATTTTACAAGAATTTATTTCATTACCATCGGGCCTTTTTAACCTTCTCTTTCCTTGTCTATGAGCAGGTTTAAAGGGTATTATAGTTTAATTAAAATCTGATTTAGGAGTTCTAGATCGAACCAAATAGCTTTCTTTGATTATTATTACAACATAGAAGCTTTCTCTAAAACAAAAGGCTAATTAAAATAGCCGTGGTATAAAGAGACTAACTTGTGAGATGCCCCCTTTCTGTTCAAGTAAGGTAAAAAGAACAACTTAAAAACTCACAAACTAGCCGAACGAAAAGAATGTGTCATGTGTGGATGCGACAGAACGCCGAAGAATGCTCAACTTAAGGTCTGCTGTCTCTTAACCTTAATTAAAAGATTAACTAGCCAGGAAAATCTTCGAAGCACACAAATAGCAAGCTGAAATTCCTGCTACAAAAGCTGCTTCCAATTGTATAAGGAAAAGGGAACAACAAACTCATCGTGTGTCGCGCATCTAAGCCAAAAAAAAAATCCTAAAGCATATCAGGAAGAAAGCCCCTGGCTGCAGAACATATGTCCTCAAAGGCCAGTCGCTCTTATTTGCAACTAGACATAGAGCAACAAGGAAAAAAGAATGAATGAATGATAATAACTCCAGAACAGTGTAATAAGAATTAATTAGGCTAGAAGTGAAGAGGCATTACTAAGAACTAGTTTATGCAGTTGAGGCAGAATCACTTTCTGCAGCTTGACCGCCTTCACCCGAAGCTGGTGTATCGGCCTTTGGTCCTTTTGGAGTACCAACACTAGCAGCAGCGGGAGATCCCTGTTGTGCAACATCCTTGGCCGGTGAAACAAGCTTATCAATAGCAGCACCTGGAGATCCTTGTTGTGCAACATCCTTGGCTGGTGAAACAACCTTGTCAATAGTAGCAGCTGGAGATCCTTGTTGTGTGGCATTTTCTCCGTGCTTGGCATCATTAGCTGCCTTTCCTATGGGACTTTTCTCATTTTTGGCATCCTTAGCCACCTTTGGTGTCGCGATTTTCTCATTTTTGCCATCCTTAGCCTCCTTTGGTGTGGAAATCTTTTCATTTTTGGCCTCCTTTCCTTCCTTCGTGTCCTTGGCATCTTTTCCTTCCTTCGCATCCTTTGCTTCCTTGCCATCCTTGTCTTTCTCAGGAGGAGGTAGCATATGTGATGGAGGGTTCTGCTTCAGTTTGAGAAAAAGCTGGCGCATTCTAGACAGGTCGGTGGGTTTCCCAGGCTTTGGGCCCTGGATAACTGCAACTGAAGGCTTCCTCTCTTCCTCCTTCTTGCCTCGCCTCTTCTCAATATTAGGGACCTCACGCGGTATAATCTCTGCAATTGCTTTAAAGTATTGTTTGTGAGCTTCTTTGTGAAATTTCTCTTGGTTGGCCAGGTACAACTGCACAAAAGCACATGCATGGTCATTTCCTATCAATTACTGTTTTCTCATATAAGAAGTTTGAGTGCAAGCAGTTACTTTCTCCCTTTCTCGGTTATTAGCTTTGCTGGACTCACAATTGAGTTTCCGCTTCTCATAAAATGCTCGTATATACTCCTCAGCTTCAGCAATAATGTGATTCCTCATTTCCTTCTCCTTCTTCTCCTTCTCCTCAAGATAAATGGCATTTTGGCTGCACAAAAGAGACAGGAGAGACTATGAGATAGCAAATATGCTTGATCTTGGCAAGCATTATATGCATGTTAAAGCAATTGGCATCAGTTAGCATCTCATGGTGTATATCACGTAAAATAGCGAATACATTCATAAACATTGTAAGAAACCAAATTTGATCCGAATCTCCTTGAGGTCCCAAATGTAGTTCCTCGCTAAATATCCACAACTGAATAAGCAACTGACAAAATTTTGACCAATTAACATCACGTGAAGTGCTAACCATAGAAGTAAGTTAAACATCAGTGTTCTCAGTAAAAAATGATAATTATCATTCATCGCCCGCTGAAAATCTCACCGAATGAAAAAAAAATAAAAAGATTCCTACACTGTTATTGATTGTGTTCAAAACTGAAAGTTGAATTACTGAGTTAATTGTGGAAACAGTGTATTAGGGGAGGACACAAAGCTTAGTGACAGGAGAGAAATGAGGGAGGAAGCAACTATTCATAATACGTGTACATTTTATCCTAGAAAGGACATTTAGAAACAGAACAACACAATCACAATCATTGCCGATGATAAGAATAACATTAACCAAGGAAGCAGACCTTAGTCATCTGCCCCCCATCCCCCCCAAAAAAAATTACAATCATTGACGACAATAATAACATTGACCAAGAAAGCAGACTGTTGTTCAACGCTTAAGTGCCAAAAAGGAGAACAACAAGAAAATCAGAGCTGAGTGCAAAAAATAGGGAGCTAGATATTTAAATTTCTCTGAAGATCATATACGATAAAGTTAGTCTTCTGCTGTACTACACCAACACCACTACCATACCCTCCTTTTTCTGAACTGACAGAGGTCTTATTGCGATGACTGGCTCCTTGCATACAATGACTGATCAAAGATGCCCCAGAAACATGCAAATCTCTAGGTACAAATTATTAATATGACATTAATTTAGTTTAGTAAGCTATTGACTCCACTTGGCTGCAAGTTTTGAAGCTGTCGTTACTTTCTTTTGTTTTCATATCGAGCGGTATAGAAAATCAATTATGGTAATCACGGCAGATACCATCCAGCAAGTCTCAGAATGATTCTGTGTTTTTAACATCTGGACTGAAAGGAGTTAGCACAAATCAAATTCCTCCTGATGCTTCCTTTCTAATATATCTCTAGAACACCATTACTTATTCTTAACACTTTGTAATAACTAAGTTGAGGTTTACTCATAAAACAGCAGATTTTACAGTCTAAACTTCGAAATGACAAAGCCAGATAATTGCCAGTGCATTTTTCTCTTAATCCAATAAAAAAACACAATCATCATTTCAAGTTGATATCTTTGGTAAAATCAGCAGACCATTGCTCTAATTTTTGAGATTTTGCACAAATGTGACTCAAGAATGAAAAAAGAAGAAAGAATTTAAATCCATAGATTCATTAGTCACTGTCTTTCACTTGATTTACTACTGATGTGTCTCATATCAATAAAAATTCAAATCCACAAAGATGGAAAACAAACTTGATACATTGATTGCAACCTTTGGATTTACTGAGCTAAAAGTAACTGGAATCTCTTAATATATAATACATGGTCGAGGAATATTTCCTGACAAAGAAACATCATCAAACAGCAAATGCACTTCAGAAGGCCTATTTAAATGTTTTCCTCAGATAATCCTCACGAACCTAGACACTTTAACTTCACGTAAAACATATTGCATTGCGAGCAGCATTAATTACCTAGTCTAGTTCCTCTAACCGCATAAAGTCAAATAAATTTGCACCGTCATGCATCTTCAACGATGATATTGTTTGACCAAAAAGTTTGAGACCTTTTGTCAAACTAATTAAACAAGAAGATAGAGGATAAATCCTATCCCAAGATAATTAACTCTAGATCAATGAATGCTAGGTAAGAAAAGTCGGGTAAGATTAAGCTCATGAACTCATTAGGATTATGAAAAAGATCTAATGTACATAATGAGCTCACATTATCGACATCGTTGTTCCATAATGTAAAATAAAGAAGAAATAAAGGATTCACCATTAATGGCCACGGGGTATATCTTTATTTATTCCATAAGATGGCTACAAAAATGAACCGCCAGGTTCTGAACCTTCACTCTACAAAATGGATTATTCGATTCCCTCCCCCTGTCAAAGAAGAAGTGTTGATTTGTGAATCCCCGCTTTCTTCATTCTCTCACCTAGCTTTCTTCATTCTCTCACCTAGTATATATACTGGGTATTCTCCTTTATCCCCTGGTCATTAGTCAGAGTACCTAAGTTATTTAACTGTACTACAGGTTGATCTTCTGAAATGCCGTAACATCCACTTCGTTGTACAAGCATTCTGAGTACACGACCTCGGCCGTGGCCGAGGTGCTTGTCGTTATAGTGTTGTATGGATATGACTTCGGCCCAATTGACCCTTTGCCTTTCCTCTTCACGCAGATTCTCATTTGGTCAGATTTCGACCCATACAGATATAGCTCCTCAATGAATGATAGATGCTCAGCTATATCATATCAGAATAAAATGCCAAAGTGCAACCACGTTATTTATTTCCTAATGCACCTTCAAACTTGAGCTAATGGTAATCCCAATGCATATCATTTATCAACAGCAAGCGCCCTTGCAGTTTAATCCCATTCATCAGCAGTTATCAACTGAGAAATTGTACCAGTACGAAGGATGAAAAGGACTAAATATACATTGCAGTTAGAGCACACTGGCATATCATTGCATTATTCATATTCTACATGAGAGGATGTCCAGTGTAAATGCAGCTAATGAAAAGAGGGCTTTAGAATATGGATCTTTACTGTGTGCATATATATATATGACACTAGAATGTTGGGTTTCTAACAACTTGACAGCATCTTCTAGGAGAATCAGGCTCAGAGGCAGATCCAATATTCAGAGGAATTGTTCTATATACATATATTCAAAGGATTCAAGTTATATACGCGGACAATGTAATGAATTTTTTACACCATCAATATAATTTAACATTTTTTCTAGGTTATCAAACAACGTTATTAAATAAATTTACCTACAATTACATTTTAAGAGACCTGAATGTGTAAGTATCTTTTACACCATGATTGTGAAGAACTTAAAAAATCTTCTCGAGATACAAACACTCCGAATCCTTGACAGCTCATATGCTGGATCCACCTCTTTAATGAGTCCATTTGACTATTGATTATTAATTCCACTGTGAGATAAGGTTATTTATTTGCACTCCATAAAATTAAAGGCGTAAAAATTTGAAAACCAAAAATGGAAAAAACTCAAATATAATTCAGTATATTTGAGCCCAAAAAATACGCATACACATTGTAATGGGCAAATGATATGTATCATCCGAGGATCAAAGTTTAGAGTTTTAAAAACTGACCGACGCCATTCGCGAAAAGCAGCACCTTCTTCACGCATCTCGGTAGGATCGGGAAGCAACGGCCCATCAGTACCAGAGGAGAAAATGCCATCTGTATCAGTTCCGAAATCATAGGGCTTGGATTGCACATCAGATCCTTGACGATGATCCTCCGATGTTTCAAAAGGTGAACCATGATACTCGCCATTATTCTCCGGCGACTGCATGTTATCATGATGGTAGTAATGTTGTTGCTGTTCACCGGCGGAGAAATCGTCTATATCAGACGGAACCGGCGGAGGAACACCGCCATCATCGGCGGAGGGAACGTCGAACTCGTAACCCTGAGAATGAACGTCGTAGCCGTCGTAGCCGTGATCGTCAAAGGGACTTGTGGTCGACGGGATCTCTTCACCATCGAAATTCTCCATTGTTGCAAAGTGTTTGAAAAGGCCCCCTGTGAAAATGTGTGTTTCTATTCTATATGCAAATGGAAATGGAAATGCATGTTTGTTTGTTGAGATGGAATGAAACGAAGAGAGCGGTCCACTGTGGAAAAGGTCTCCCCTTTGCTGCTCCTTGAAAATGAAGCATCTGTCCACGTAGATTTCGTCAAGCCTTACGTGTACTTTAGGTAAAATTTCTTTTCTTTATTAATTAAGTACTATTATTTTGAAACGATATGAAGTATTTGCAAATTTTACACCTTGGTAGAAATAAATGGAACTTAAGACTACTTGTTCTCCACTTTCATTGCAATTCAATCCAATCTATTTGATTGGGTACCAAGTTTAAGAGAAAATAAAAAGTTTTGATTGAACAATACCATATTTGTGTGGTTGTTATTTACCTCGAAATACGAGTAACAATTAAACTTGTAATGTGGTTATAAGGATACGTGATCTAATTCAATGCCAATTGATAAATAGCTAAATAAATAAGGAAATTAAACTATTGAAATGGATCAAACCAGTGTCGTTTGTAAGTTATCAACATCGGCTTGGAATAGTTTCGAGATCGAATGTTAAGAACCACAAGAACGATAAGAACAATACGAATAATATGGACAATAAGAACATTAGAGAATTAAGAGGGAGTAAAAGAACAGAGTGTTTGTATTTCTCAGTGAATGCGTATATGATTCATGTCGCCTTACAAATGAGCAGGATTCCTCTTTATATAGTAAAGGAATCCTAAATAAGGTATAACTCTAATTTCGAAAATAAAATACATGATTGATATCAATAACCGCTAATGGTTCCGCTAATTCCGAGATTCCCACCGAGATTGGTGGTCGATTGTGGATATCTCGTTACTCCGTTACTTCGATGTCAATCTATCCCGATCTCGATCCCTCGGTCTTCGTGTTCCTCAGGCTCGAGCTTGCTTCAATACGAACTTAATCTCGAGGCATACCCTCGAACCCATAAAATCGAGCGTGGTCGATTTTAACCGTATACACTTGTAAATCATTACATAAAGGTAATGTGAAAAGGGTCTTTTTTTTTTGTACAGAATAAAAGGAAATAGGTTCACATAAATTAGCACGAAGGGAATAGAATTTGATATGAATAAAGATTTCGGATGGGACAAGCTTCATAATTTTTCATTAAATTGGTAATTATGTTGCTCAGCCACCAGGAGGCATGAGATCAATATATTCAGAATATTTTCTTTGAACCCTTTTCACGATATTGCTACTACAATACCATAATTATAGCATGAAAAGTGAAAATAATCTCTTCCAATAAGTCTTTATCATTCACCGTTTCCCACATATCTTAAGTTGGGAAGTTATCCTGAATACATCAAAATTTTGTTTACTTACAGTTTTAAAATATTGTAATCATAAGTGAATCCACCATACCGAGCACTTGACAATACAGTTGCCTTAAGATGCTCATATTGGTCCTTCAAATTGCTCCGTAATTCAAATAGATCTTTAAGGGTCAAGTATTTCAGTCATTAACCCCCCATCAAGATGATGACGAAGGAAAGTCATACCATTTGCTTTATCTTGGCCTGATGCTTAATTTTCTTCTATAATAGTATTCCCAAGACCTTTAGCAACGAGGTGAATTTTAACATCAAAGGCCCATAATAATTCTTTCCGGAGATGTCAAGTGTCATAAATTCAGGCTTTGATAATTTCGACAGAGTGAAACTATCAATAAGAGCCAATAGTTGGAGATAACAATAATTATATTAATAAAAAACTAAATAATAAAATATTATTAAAAAAATCAGGACAAAGTATTATAAAACTATATAAGGGAGTTGGTAACTTGTGAGACCCCATGTGTTTTTTTCTCTCTTCTCTTACGTAATAATGCGTAACGTGGCGTGGTTATATAAGGTATATATGATTGGGTATAGCACGTTGAGAGAATAAAATGTGTGGTAAAATCAAGGAACAAAACTAAAGATTTAGGTCAAAGGAATCCCTTAAACAAAGGTTCGTGGTTAAAGAAATGACTCGGGTAGCACCCCGCGCGTTCGGAAGGTTTAAGTTAACTTGCACCTGCGGGATAAGACTAAGAGTGTATAATATGCTAAGAATAATGTGTTATGAGGTATTATAATATCACACTGGTCACATGTTAATTTTTGGAGTCAAGCAAGTTGCGAAATAAAGGTCGGCAAAAGTTATCGTAAATTTCTCTAATAAATTTTTTAAACATTGGGTCAATAGTATCAGATCATTTTTCCCAATATATAAAGAGTTATGGGACCCACAACCTACCTAATCGAAGTTCTACGAGTCTAGTTCGCAACCAAAAAAACCTCACATCAAACCGACATCGGAGTAAGAAGTTATGACTGTTTTATCACAGACTGTCCGGGCTGAAACCGGGTCGGGTCAAACAAGTAGTATAAGCCGGAAAATCCGACTTTTAAGACCCCAAAACATTTCATCTTCGTACCAAAACAGTGAGAAAGCTGAAGAGAGGGTTCCATGGTGTTCTTGAGTGATTAAGGTGCGTTTTTAACGATTTCTATCGTTAAAGTTTGCCCTCGTGCCTAGAAACGCGATCTCTACGCTTTGCAATCGTTTTCCCCTTCTATTAGCTGTGTTTGGAGATATTTTTGGAGGATAGAAAATTGTTGTTCTTGATGGTTCTTCAAGCTTTATACTTGGTTTGCCAAGGTAATCATCTTCGGACTCTTTTATGATCGTTTTTACAAAGTTCTACGGACGTTTCGTCAAGTTAGGGTCATATGGAAAATCTGCCGATATAAACTCAATTATGAACTGTTTATAGGTGCATATATATAGTGTTTGTGAAGCTTAGGACGTAGTTAGGACGTAAGGAACAACAATCGTGAAGGAACTACCAGCATTCAGACGTTCGTTGGAAAGGTATGTTAAGGCTAAGCTCCGTCCTTCCTTTTAGCACGAATTCTGGAAAATTCCTAAGATGCCAAATGTGGTATTTTACTATTCTATTACTAGGAAGACCTTCTGAGAAAGGCATTGGGATCGTAGCTGAAGTATTTTTATGATGCTATTAGGTTGATATTCCACTCGTTCGGTTAAATAGGGTATTCGACATCTATATATGTTATTTTGTCGGCTTTCTTAACTATATGTCCATATATATGAATTCTTACTCGTCTTTGGGTTGTGTGACTTAAAAATAAAGGCATTTAGTATTTGCGATCAGTCATTCTT
>ML426583.1:20036-39624 GCA_005239525.1 Nicotiana knightiana | reverse complement strand
AATTTTTATGTTTAAACTACTAAAACACTTGATTTTTGAAATACTTTCTTTTACTAATTATCAAGAAATCAGGTATAAGGACTAAGTGAACCACCTTAAACTTTTTATGAACATCTTCAGAGTTAAGTTATCTTTCTAAAAGTCGAGTTCAGTTTTCAAGCTTATTCAAAAAACATATGAGGTTCACCGAGACATTTGTATGCGATACGAAGGTGATTATGAGATTATGAGAACAAGAGTACCAATGAGCCAAGATTGGCTAAGTTCTTGTTATGACCTATTATGTGCATTCAAATTTCATATTATACATGGCATATTATGCATCGACTTCGAGCTATAATCGGAGGTAAGGGGCCTATTTGCCCGAAAGACTATAAATATTGTACAGATGGCCACAGGTTGGCAATATGATACCGGTTAACTACCGGGAGAGACTGTCATTGCTAGCATTTGGTTGGGTATGTCATGCATTTGCATTAATATATATGTATTCACGACATACGATTACACGAGCATACCATGCATATTTGATTACTATGAGGTCGGATGTAGGCCATGGAGGCTATTGGAGTTTCAGTGTCAGGTGGTATCTCTATTACCCTTTTTACATCAGTTATGTATGATTCTACTTTCTGCCTTACATACCAGTACATTTTTATTCGTATTGATGTCCTGTTGCCTGGGAACACTGTATTTTTGTTTCGGGCGTGCAGGTCCAGGTAGGGACTCTGATCGACCCCTCCGCTAGGATTTCGGGGTTCAGCTGTGAGTCGGTAAGCTCCACCTCTTCCTGGAGCTTCCATAGGATGGTTACTTTTGTTGTATAGTTTGGGTATAGTCGGGGCCTTGTCTCGACAGCGCTTATGACACTCTTAGAGGCTATTGTGGACATAGTATTCTGGGTTTCTTTTTGCAGCTTTCAGTCTCCAGACCATAGGCTTGGCATGTATATATATGTGTGTAGGCATGTATGTCTTCAGTCGCGGCCTCGTCGGCCAGCTAGTACTTTATTATTTTGGCTTGTCTACCTTTGTTTATATGGCTTATTGTTATTCAGGTCATGACCTTAACGGTCCAGGCTTAGTATTTCAGATGTTGTGCTGCCCGATCTGTTGGGCCCCCAGTTTAGTTAGCTAGTATGTTTAGTGGCTAACTCGATCGAATACAGTATCGAGTGCCAGTCGTGCCTCCTCTAGTTTGGGCGTGACATAACTATTCTAGCCCGACAGGTTCGACAATTGAGGTCTAAGAGTTATCCATCAGTTCGAGTATAGTGGAGAGATCAGCCGGTTGAAGCATCTACCTGGGATTCCGGGTCGGACATGCAGAGTAGATATCCACACCTTTTCACCAGCCCGCGTACTTTTTTAATTCCGTTCGAGGATGAACATTTTTTTAGAGGTGGAGAATGTGATGATCCGATAGGTCATCTTTGAATATAACATTCAATTCTGTGCTCCGAAACCTCGAATAGCACCATTCAACATTCCTCGACTTGCCTGCATAGTCCATATATTTTTTATGAAAAAAAATTTATGTGAAAAAATGATAAAAATGTGAAATAGTGCTTCAAAACTCATTTAAGTTGACTTCGGTCAACGTTTTGAGCAAACAGACTCATATCAGTGTTCTAACGATCCCGGTCGGTTGGTATCGTGATCTGAGACTTGTGCGTATACCCATAATCGAATTCGGAAGTCCCTACCTTGGATTATCGCCATTTGACGGAAACTAAAAATTTAAAGGTTTAAAGAATTCCTAAATTAGCCATAATTGGATTTATGTTGATACCTGGTCCCGATTTGGATTCTGAGAGTTCGATCAGCTTCGTAATAATATCTTTATGACTTGTGTGCAAAATTTGAAGTTACTCTGAGGTGCGTAGGCACATTTTATGTTAGTTTCTGAAAAAAATAAAAGGCTTGATTTTATAAAGCTTGAATTTATAAGTTTGACCGAGCGTTGAATTTGATGATATCGGATTCGGATTATGGCTCTGGAAGTTTCAGTAGCTTCGTTATGTCATTTGAGACTTGTACGCAAAATTTGAGTTCATTCCGAATTGATTTGACATGTTTGGGCGTGAGTTATAGAATTGAAAATTTCATAAACTCACAAGTCTGAATTGACGCGCGATTTGTGGTTTCGCCGTTGTTATGTGTGATTTGTGACCTTGAGTAGATCCGTAATATGTTTTGAGACTTGTTGGTATGTTCATACGGGGTCCTGAGGGCCTCGGTTGAGTTTCGGAGTGGCTTCGGACATTTCTAGACCATTTTTAACTGCTGGCTTTTGGCTACAGCATTGTGCATCTCGAGAAATTTCTGCTGCATATGGCTGAATTTGGAAGCTTATATAGAGCAATCTATAATGAATTTGGAGATGATCAAAACAAAAAAGTTGTAGCGCTTTGAGTCTAGTTTTCAGAAAAGTAAACCATTTATCATTTGGAAATTTATACAAAAAGTTATAATTGATTTACTGAAGATAGGTACTGTAGTTTTTGCATGGAAATATTGAGACAAGTTGCATTTGAGTGATGCGACTTGCCTGGGCAGATTGCTTAAATTCGGGAGTTCAACGTTTTTGCTCATTTTTGAGTTTTAAGTCTAGTATTTGGGCGATTTCAAAAGGATTTTTCATGAGTTTGAGTTGGGTAAGTATTCTTTATCCTAGATTGATTATATGGAGAAGGGTCAAAATTTTCTCTATACTATCGAATATTATTTAAATTGTCCTCCGTTATACTATTTGGTCAATTATATTCCTATCTTTATACTTTTGTTCAAATTTACCCATAATTTAGACGGCTGACCACGTGTCACTCTCAGATTCAATTGACCCATCCCTAATTTTAAAATACCTGAACACTCTCTTTCCCATTACCCGACTCTAAAAGACCCATCTAAAATAACCCCACCGACCCCCACTCCTTCACCTTCCGTTCTCACGTCACACCAAGTCAAGTGAGAGATCGAAACTTCTTACAGGTCATCACAAAGCAAAAGATAGAGTCAAATGTAAGAGTAGTAATATGTAGAAGAGATGGTCTTGGGTTATTCTTGCAATTGGAGATGATCCATTGATAGAATGAGTATTGCTTGTAGCCATGGGGGATAAGAGTGGAGAGCACATGCTGCTGCTGATTTGTTGGGATTTTTTTGGCTCTGAGTTTTTACCTTCTTGGTTGGTAGGCGGAGCTTCTGTTTTTTGCTTACGCTTTGGGCTTGTTTTTTTACTATAATTCATGTTTCATGACTAGTGGTGGTTGGCTTCCGTATTTTTTGTCGAAGCAAAAGTTTTCTGGCGAAGCAAATATTTTCTGGAGATGGCATTTTGGTCGCCTACGCTCGAATCTGATGTTCTATGGCCTAAATATGTATTTCAAGTGTGTTTATGGCCATTTGTCACCGGTCAGTGGTGGTTTTCGGTTAGGTGAGTGTTTGGCGAGAAGAAAAGAAACAACAAAAAATGAAAAAAAGAGAAGACAAAGTAGTGGAGAAAAAATGGAGAAGAGGAAGATCCCAATGCATTAAAGGCCAAAAATAGTTTTCACCATGAAAACCGGCGAGATAATAAAGGAGTGGGGGGTTGGGTTACTTTAAAACTTAGACGGGGTTTAAGGTCGGGTAGGAGAGGGTTCGGGTATTTAAAATTGGGGATGGGTTAATTGAATATGAGAGTGACACGTGGTCAATCGTCTAAATTAGGGGTAAATTTGAATGAAAGTATAACGGTAGGGATATAATTTACCAAATAGTATAACAAAGGGCAATTTTAAACAATATTCGATAGTACGGGGATAATTTTGATCCTTTTCCGTTGATTATATTTCATGATTCTATACTTATTTACATCATTAATTAGCGAATTGAATGGAAGAAAATGGGTTTTTGTAAAATCTTCCAAAAATAAAAAATGAAGATGTGAAAGGCGATCAAATGTCAGAATTTGATAATTTTTTTATGGTTGAACTCGTATCTGAACGGGTATTCGAATTCAGTAAATTTTTGTCGGGTTTTGAAAAGTGGGCCCCATGTTGACTTTCAATTGACTTTTCTGAAAATGACTTAAATCAAGTCTCTTTCGAATTGTGAACAATTTCTAAAGTTCCAATTGAATTGTTGGCCAATAAATTACTAGGTTTGATTGATTTGGAGACTAATTCGAACGGAAAGATCGTGGTCGAGTGATCACTTGAATTGTGAAGCAATGTAAGTGTCGTGGTTAATCTTGACTTGAGGAAATAGAACCCTTGAACTATGTGTTACGTGAATTTCATGTGTAGCGGCGTATAGACGAGGTGACCAGTATCTATACGTCGTCAAACTGCTTGCTTCCATGTTTTTATATATTTCACTAATTACCTAATTCCATGAATTAATTGTATATTAATTGATTCTCTTATTTTCATTGCCTACTATTATGCCTTGATTTCATGCCTTAATTGCTATCTGCTTATTTGACTTTTGTGTCATACTTTCATCTTGACATTTAGCATTTCATATATTAAATTGCCTATCTCCTCCCTGATTTTACACTTATTTGTTACTTGTCCCTATTTGTTTCCTGCATAAAATATAATTGTTGTATACCTTGTTGCCTCATAGTTTCATATTAATTGTGGTATTTATTGAAGTAGTCTTACATATAAGTATTGTTAATTGATATTGTTGAGGAGAGGGTTGCACACCGCAAAAGAATAAATTGAAAGTTTATATTGTGGGATCGGGTTGCACGCTGCAACAGAATTATTCGAAAGTTTATATTGCGAGATCGAGTTACACGCTTCAACATAATTAATTGAAAATTTATATTGTGGGATTGGGTTGCACGCCACAACAGAATTAATTGAAAGTTTATATTGTGGGGTGGGGTTGCACACCGCAATAGAATTAATTAAAAGTTTATATTGTGAGATCGGGTTGCACGCCGCAACAAAATTAATTGAAGGTTTATATTGAGGGATCAGGTTGCACGCCGCAACAAAATTTAATTGAAAGATTATATTATGGGAACGGGTTGCACGCCACAACATAATGATTATTGATTGTGACTGCCGAATTGGCCTCAATTGTTGATATGAGTTACCTGTTTTACCTTTATTCTTGCTATTATTATTATTATTATTATTATTATTATTATTATTATTATTATTATTATTGTTATTATTGTTATTATTATTATTATTATTATTATTATTATTATTATTATTATTATTATTATTATTATTATTATTAGTATTGCGTACATGTCAATGTAAGCGACATGTCTTAGCCTCGTCACTACTTCGTCGAGGTTAGGCTCGACACTTACAGAGTACATGGGGTCGGTTGTACTCATACTACATTCTGCACTTCTTGTGCAGATACTGGAGTTGGTCACAACGACGTACCGTAGGCTACCAGAGGAGACTTGAGGTATAGTTGCACAACGTTCGCATCTCTAAAGTCCCCTTCTATTTTATCTTAGATGTGTATTTTCTTTCAGACAACTTTATTTATTCAGACCCTTATTTGTAATATTCTTGAAGCTCGTGCACATGTGACACCAGTTCTGGGATGGTATTTAGACATCGCTATTATTTTGGTTTATTCACTTTAGTTCAGATTTTATTCTAGTTATTTGGTTTCTTTATTATTAATTAAATTAAATTATTAAAAATGGTTAAAATTATTCTAACGTTGGCTTGCCTAGCAAGTGAAATGTTAGGCGCCATCACGATCCCGAATATGAAAATTTCGAATCGTGACAATGACTCAGACATACACATGCAACGCACGTGCAGAGAAACTAATAGAAAAAAAATACTCAGTCACCTAGTAACTAGTTAGATCCTAACTAAATTAGTCATATAATAATTAGATTGACTTCTATATTGGTCTTCAACCAAAAATTGCTCTTCAAATATAGTATAATATATATTTTATAATACATGAACATTCACTCTTCATATTGTTTATAATAATGAACATGTAATTGTTCACAACATATTCAGTATACTAATAAAATAAAAAATAAGACAAATACTTTCCGCATAGATAAATAAAGGTCAAATGTCCTTGACATTAGGGGTGTTCATAAAAATCCGAAAAATAGAACCAAACCGACCAAAAAATCAATACTTTTTAGTTTGGTTTGTTTTTGGTTTTTAATTTTATAAACCAATCAAATTTAGTTTAGTATTGGTTTTCATAAAAAATAACCGAAAAAATCGAACCAAACCGACTATAGAAATAGCTATTTAAATTTATTATTACACATATATATACGTATATATTTATATATAATTTCTAAAATATTATGGTACATATTAGTCGTTTGTATTTTAAGTCTAGTTCTTTGCTATTTTGCCTTTATATTATAGTCTTATTGGTAGTTTGCTTTTGCTAAGTAAAAGAATTATTTCATGTTAAGAATAATTAATTTTTAATTGACTTAAATTATTCATCAATATTTGATTTAATTATCATCATTATATCATAGTAAATGATAGATTTCTCAAAGAACAATTGACTTGATAGTGTTATGTTGAAAATGTAGTCGCCAGAATATGTGTTTGGTAATGTATGTCTCATATTTAAGGAAAAATCCGAAAAATAATTGGAAAAAATTGAAAAACCGACAAAAATTGAATCGCTAAAAAAATGACTTAATTGGTTTGGTTTGGTTCTAATATTTTAAGAAATGATTTACTTATTTTAATTTCTTTTTAGAAAAAAAATTGATCCAAACCGAACCATGAACACTGCTTGCTTGACACCATTCTTTCAATTCTACGCAATAAAAAGTTAAATGTTGTTCGTATTAAAGTCTGATAAAATGCACTAATATCCCTTTTGTTATAAATATATATTATATAATGGATGTTCATTTAGTACTCCGTTGTAAATAAGCTTCCTGAAGAAGCTTATCCATATGGGACACTGCCGTAAATATGTTTATCTATTTAGTACTCTATTGGAAATAAGCCTCCTGAAGAAGCTTATCATTTTGGTACTCCGTTATGGATAAACATTACCCCATGGTACAGTAGCAACTTATAAGCAACTTACAAGCAGCTTACACAGCAGCTTGCAGTAGCAACTTACAAATAGCTTACGAGCAGCTTACACAACAGCTTCCTTTCTTCTATAAATAGAGGAGATTTCAGTTCATTATGTACAAAAGTTTCAAAGTTGAATAATATATCACACACACTCTCTCTCTCTCTCTCTCTCTATACTTGTCTTTTATTTATTTACTTTAAAGGCGTTATTTTATAACACGATCAGCACGAGACTCTGCCATCTCGAGCAAATACTTTGAAAGTATCAAAGGTACGTACTTTCTTTTCCTAAATAATGTCAAATTTTTCTAAACTTGAATTTGTAGCCCTCGATATATCGGGCAAAAGGTACATGTCTTGGGTGCTTGATGCTGAAATGCATCTTGATGCGATGAGTCTGGCAGACACCATCAAGGACAAAAATCAAGCATCAAACCAAGNGGCAAAAGCTACATGTCTTGGGTGCTTGATGCTGAAATTCATCTTGATGCGATGGGTCTGGCAGACACCATCAAGGACAAAAATCAAGCATCAAACCAAGACCGTGCCAAAGCCATGATATTCCTACGCCATCACCTTGATGAAGGCTTGAAAATGGAATATCTCACTATTAAAGATCCAGTCATACTGTGGAATAATTTGAAAGATAGATATGACCACCTGAAGATGGTCGTTCTTCCACAGGCACGTTATGACTGGACTCATTTAAGGCTACAAGATTTTAAATCTATCAGTGAGTATAATTCTGCTATGTTCAGGATTATTTCCCAATTGAAATTATGTGGTGATAATATTACTGATCATGATATGTTGGAGAAAACTTTCACCACTTTTCATGCCTCGAATATGCTCCTGCAGCATCAATATCGAGAGATGGGATTCAAAAAAAATTCTGAACTTGTCTCACATCTTCTTGTAGCCGAGCAACATAATGGGCTATTAATGAAAAACCAAGAAAGCTGACCAACTGGTTCTTGTCCATTCCCTGAAGTGAATGAGACGAACTTCCACCAAGCTAAGCGTGGAAGAGGTCGTGACCCCAGTCGTGGTCATGGCCGTGTCGAGAAAGAAAATCTAATCATGATAATAATAATGCACCAAATAACCCTCCTAACCACCAACAGTGGAAAAAGAAGGAACCAAAGCATGGAGCGGTGCAAGAAACAAATGCAGAAAATGCATGCTATAAATGTGGGGAAAAAGGGAACTGGTCACGTACCTGTCGTACGCCAAAGCACCTGGTTGAGCTTTATCAAGCCTCCCTAAAGAAGACAGAAAAATGCTGAAGAAAATTTTATTTCTGAAGATAATGTTGTCTTCATGCATTTGGATGTAGATGATTACTTTGCACTCCTAGAAGGAGAAACAAGTCATGTGATCGTTGATGCATCTGTAGAAATTTAAATTTTTGTTGTTTGTATTAGTTAGTATGGTTATGTAAAAGTTATACTTTGGAAAAAGCAAATATTTCAACAATTTCTGGTAATATAAGTTTGATTGAAGGCTCTGGAAGAGCCATTATATTTCTCCCTAAAGGAACAAAACTTATTATAGACAATGCATTGTTCTCCTCCAAGTCCCGAAGAAACTTGTTGAGTTTTATAGATATCCGCCGAAATGGGTATCATGTTGAGACAATAGATGAAATGAACGAGGAATATCTTTGTATTACAAAGAATATTTCTGGCCAGAAATGCATTGTAGAAAAGTTACCAACTTTATCTTCTGGCTTATACTATTCAAAGATCAGTGCAGTTGAAGCACACTCTATCGTAAACCAGAAGTTTACTGATTCAAATACTTTTGAGCTTTGGCATGGCCGTTTGGGCCATCCTGGATCAATAATGATGAGACGAATTATTGAAAATTCAAGTGGACATCCACTAAAGAACCTGAAGATTCTTACAAATGAAGAATTTTCTTGTGATGCTTGTTATCAAGGAAAAATGATAACTAGACCATCACCAATGAAGGTTGTCATGGAATCCCTTGCCTTTTTAGAGCGTATACATGGGGATATATGTGTACCTATTCACCCACCAAGTGGATTTTTTAGATATTTTATGGTCCTAATAGATGCATCTTCAAGATGGTCTCATGTGTGCCTACTATCATCTCGCAACCTGGCGTTTGCAAAGCTATTAGCCCAAATAATTCGATTAAGGGCACAATTCCCAGATTATCCTATAAAGGCTATTCGCCTTGATAATGCTGGAGAATTCTCATCTCAAGCTTTTGATGATTATTGTCTATCAATTGGGATAAAAGTTGAACATCCTGTAGCTTATGTTCATACTCAAAATGGCCTTGCAGAGTCATTTATTAAACGCCTACAATTGATAGCAAGACCACTACTTATGAAAATAAAATTGCCCACTACTGTTTGGGGACATGCTATTTTGCATGCAGCATCACTTATTCGTCTCAGGCCGACACATTATAATAAATATTCTCCGTCACAATTAGGTTTTGGTCATAAACCAAATATTGTCCATCTACAAATTTTTGGATGCGTTGTATATGTGCCAGTAGCACCACCACAGTGTAGTAAGATGGGCCCACAAAGAAGGTTAAGAATATATATTGGGTTTGAATCACCCTCTATTATTCGCTATCTTGAACCATTGACGGGATATTTATTTGCTGCTCGATTTGCAGATTGTCGATTTAATGAAACAAATTTCCCACAATTAGGGAGAGAGAAAAAGGAAATCAAAAGAGAAATTGTGTGGAAAGTTTCATCATTATCTCATTTTGATCCACGTACCCCTGTATGTAATCAGGAGATCCAGAAGATCATCCATTTATAGAATATAGCAAATCAAATGCCAGATGCATTTACTGATTTGAAAAGGATTACTAAATCACATATTCCTGCAGAGAATGTACCTATCCGAATTGATGTCCCAGCAGGACCATCTACTAGCATGATAACTAGTAAACCCAAAACACGCCTGAAGCGTGGTAGGCATCTGGGTTCTAAGGATCGAAATCATAGAAAAAGGAAATCAACAAATAATCAACATAATACTATGAAGGGATCTCATAAAGAGACCCAAGATCTGATTAGTTCTGAGATTCCTGAAGAAATCAATGAACCCGAGACTCAGGTGAGTGAGGAACTTTTAATAAGTTCTACTGGTGATGGGATTAATTTAAATCGATCTGAAATAGTGGTGGATAATATTTTTGCATATAATGTTGCACTAAACATTATGCAAGATAGTGAGGATCTTGAACCCCGATCTGTCGAAGAATGTCGACAAAGATCTGATTGGCCAAAATGGCAAGAGGAAATTCAATCGGAATTGAAGTCCCTTGCTAAAAGAGAGGTCTTTGGACCAGTAGCCCAAACACCTGCTGGTATAAAGCCAGTTGGTCATAAATGGATTTTTGTGCGGAAAAGAAATGATAAAGATGAAGTTGAAAGATACAAGGCTCGCCTTGTCGCACAAGGATTCTCACAACGACCTGGGGTCGATTATGAAGAAACATATTTACCCGTTATGGATGCCATAACATTTCGATGTCTCATCAGTTTAGCCTTACACATAAGGCTTGAAATACATCTTATGGATGTGATTACATCTTATCTATACGGGTCACTTGATAATGAATTTTACATGAAGATCCCTGAAGGATTTAAAATGCATGAAGCATATTCAAAATCTCAGGAAATGTACTCAACCAGATTAGAAAGATCTTTGTACGGTTTAAAGCAATCCGGGCGTATGTGGTATAATCGCCTTAGTGAATACTTGCTGAAAGAAGATTATATAAATGATGTTATTTGTCCATGTATTTTTATAAAGAAAATGACATCAGAATTTGTTATACTTGCTATTTATGTTGATGACATAAATCTTGTTGGAACTCCAGAAGAGCTCCAAAAGGCAATTGAATATCTTAAGAAAGAATTTGAGATGAAAGATCTTGGAAAGACAAAACTTTGTCTTGGTCTGCAAATTGAACATTTAGCAGACGGGATCTTTATCCATCAATCTGCCTANCTTTTACATGGACAAAACGCACCCATTGAGTACACCAATGGTTGTTCGATCACTTGAAGTGAATACGGATTTGTTCCGACCTCCAGAAGAGAATGAGGAACTCCTTGGTCCCGAAGTACCATATCTCAGTGCAATTGGTGCATTAATGTATCTTGCTAATGCTACAAGGCCTGACATAGCATTTTCTGTTAATTTACTAGCAAGATATAGTTCTTCTCCTACACGGAGACATTGGAACGGGATTAAGCATATATTGCGATATTTAAAAGGAACTCTTGATATGAGTTTGTTTTATGCTAACAAAGATAGTGCCGATCTTATTGGTTATGCAGATGCATGGTATTTATCTGATCCTCATAAAACTCAATCTCAAACCGAGTACGTATTTACTTATGGAGGTACCGTCATATCATGGCGCTCCACAAAACAATCTATTGTTGCTACTTCTTCAAATCATGATGAGATAATAACTATTCATGAAGTAAGTAGGGAATGCGTATGGTTGAGATCAATAATTTATTTTATTCGAGAAAAATATGGTTTGGAATGTGAGAAAAGACCAACAATTTTATACGAAGACAATGCTGCATGCATAACCCAATTGAAAGGAGGATTTATAAAAAGGTGATAANTTGTGTAAGTTGTTTATAAGGTTTTTAATGAGGCACCTAGCAATGCGTATTACTAAATATGTGTACTTTTTTTCCTTCACTAGGACTTTTTTCCCACGGGGTTTTTCCTAGTGAGGTTTTAATGACGCACATTATCTTTTAATGAACATCGAAGGGGGAGTGTTATAAATATATATTATATAATGAATATTCATTTAGTACTCCGTTGTAAATAAGCTTCCCGAAGAGCTTATACATATGTGACACTGCCGTAAATATGTTTATCTATTTAGTACTCTATTGGAAATAAGCCTCCTGAAGAAGCTTATCATTTTGGTACTCCGTTATGGATAAACATTAACCCGATAGAAGATTATCTACATCTGGTACAGTAACAACTTACAAGCAGTTTACATAGCAGCTTGCAGTAACAACTTACACAGCAACTTGCAGTAACAACTTATAAACAACTTACACAACAGCTTGCAGTAGCAACTTACATAACAGTTTCCTTTCTTCTATAAATAGAGTACATTTCAGTTAATTATGTACAACAATTTGAAAATTGAATAATATATAACTCTTTCTATACTTGTGTTTGATTTATTTATTTTAAATATGTTATTTTATAACACCTTTAACTTTGTCCATTTGTCCTTTAAATTCTTTTTGATGCAAACATAATTTAAAACGATTGAAACATATCGATTATCCGTTGATTTCATAAATAAACTGCCCTTTCCAGTGATCCAAAGCGAATTTCCCATTTCAACAGAATATAGCTACAAATCTTTGTTCTAAATACTGTGTTTTCTGGGTAACCATTTTGCGCATCAACAGCCATGGTTTTTATCAATCTTCCCGATAACAAAACCCTATTCCTAGACATTAATCCTTGTATAACTTCTCTCCAAACCCTAACCCTAAAAATCAATGAAAATTTCCACATCCCAATCGCCCAACAGCGTCTTTTTCTTTCCTGCCGGCGGTTACTGAACACTGACATACGGTTATCCGATCTAGGAATTTTCCCTAATTCGACTCTAACCCTACACGTTCCTCTCCTCGGAGGTATGCAAGCACCCGGGGCACCAAAAGCCCGACTCGATTTCCTAAACACAAGGCCGCCTCCGAATTATGTTGCTGGATTGGGCCGTGGTGCCACGGGTTTCACCACCCGTTCTGATATTGGGCCTGCCCGAGCTGCTCCTGACCTCCCTGATCGTTCAGCTGCTGCTGTTGGTGGCGCTGCACCGGCAGCTGGCGGCGTTGGCCGCGGCCGCGGCAAGGGTGGTGCCGGAGAGGAAGATGAGGAGGATGATAATGAGGAAAAGGGTTACGATGAGAACCAGAAATTCGACGAATTTGAAGGTAATGATGTAGGGTTATTTGCTTCTGCTGAGTATGATGAAGATGATAAAGAAGCTGATGCTATTTGGGAAGCTATTGATCAGAGAATGGATTCGAGGAGGAAAGATAGAAGAGAAGCCAGGTTAAAGGAAGAAATTGAAAAGTATCGAGCGTCTAACCCGAAGATTACTGAACAATTTGCTGATTTGAAGAGGAAACTGTATACATTGTCGAGTGATGAGTGGGATAGTATACCTGAAATCGGGGATTACTCGTTACGAAACAAGAAAAAGAGGTTTGAGAGTTTTGTGCCTGTTCCTGATACACTTTTGGAGAAGGCTAGGCAGGAGAAAGAGCATGTAAGTGCATTGGATCCGAGGAGCAGGATAGTTGGTGGCATGGATACGCCTTCCGCGCAGACACCCGTTGCTGATTTGACTGCCGTGGGTGAAGGGAGAGGAACCGTGTTGTCCGTGAGGTTGGACAGGATTTTGGACTCGGTTACTGGGCAAACGGTTGTGGATCCTAAGGGATACTTGACTGATTTGAAGAGCATGAAGATTACCAGCGATGCTGAAATTTCGGATATAAAGAAGGCTAGGTTGTTGCTTAAGTCAGTTACTCAGACAAATCCGAAGCATCCTCCTGGTTGGATAGCAGCTGCTAGACTAGAGGAGGTTGCGGGAAAGATGCAGGTAGCGAGGCAGTTGATAAAGAAAGGTTGTGAAGAGTGTCCTAAGAATGAGGATGTTTGGTTGGAGGCGTGTCGTTTGGCGAGCCCTCTTGAGGCCAAGGCAGTGATTGCTCAAGGTGTTAAAGCAAATCCTAATTCAGTGAAATTGTGGATGCAGGCCTCTAAGTTGGAGGAAGATACAGCGAATAAGAGTCGTGTGTTGAGGAAAGGTCTAGAGCATATACCCGATTCGGTGAGGTTGTGGAAAGCTGTTGTGGAGTTGGCTAATGAGGAAGATGCTAGACTTTTGCTTCAGAGGGCGGTGGAATGCTGTCCATTGCATGTGGAGCTGTGGCTTGCTCTTGCTAAGTTGGAAACTTATGAAAGCGCAAAGAAGGTACTTAACAAGGCTAGAGAAAAGCTTCCTAAGGAGCCTGCCATCTGGATCACTGCAGCTAGGCTGGAAGAAGCCAATGGGAATACTGCTTCTGTTGGGAAAATTATTGAAAGGGCAATCAGGGCTTTGCAGAGAGAAGGTTTGGAGATTGACAGGGAGGCTTGGATGAAGGAGGCCGAAGGATGTGAAAGAGCCGGTTCTCTTGGGACTTGCCAGGCTATAATAAATAACACTGTTGGGATTGGTGTTGAGGAAGAAGATAGGAAGAGGACCTGGGTTGCGGATGCTGAGGAGTGCAAGAAAAGGGGTTCCATCGAAACGGCAAAATACATTTATGCACATGCTCTTACTGTATTTAGAACTAAGAAAAGCATCTGGCTTAAAGCGGCACAGCTCGAGAAAAGCCATGGCACAAGGGAATCACTTGATGCATTGCTTCGAAAAGCAGTTACTTACATTCCAAAGGCTGAGGTTCTATGGTTGATGGGTGCGAAGGAGAAGTGGCTTGCTGGTGATGTTCCTGCAGCTCGAGCAATTCTGGAGGAAGCATTCGCTGCAATTCCTGATTCTGAGGAGATATGGCTTGCTGCTTTCAAGCTCGAGTTTGAGAACCGTGAGACAGAGAGGGCGAGGAAGCTTCTTGCTAAGGCACGTGAAAGGGGAGGCTTGGAACGGGTCTGGATGAAGTCAGCCATTGTGGAGAGAGAGCTCGGGAATGTGGACGAGGAGAGGAGATTACTGGATGACGCATTGAGACGCTTCCCCTCATTTTTCAAGCTTTGGTTGATGTTGGGACAGTTGGAAGAGAGACTTGGTAATTCTGACAAGGCAAAGGATGCCTATGAGTCTGGCATTAAGAATTGTCCCAATTGTATACCCCTTTGGCTGTCCCTTGCGTCTCTAGAGGAGAAGATGAATGGTCTGAGCAAAGCTCGAGCAGTTCTGACCATGGCCAGGAAGAAGAATCCTCAGAACCCTGAGCTATGGCTTGCAGCTGTGCGAGCTGAAGCTAGGCATGCATACAAAAGGGAAGCTGATGTGCTGATGGCTAAAGCATTGCAGGAGTGCCCCAACAGTGGCATTCTATGGGCTGCATCAATTGAGATGGCGCCTCGGCCTCAAAGAAAAACTAAGAGCTCTGATGCTCTAAAGAAATGTGATCATGATCCGCATGTTATTGTTGCTGTGGCTAAGCTGTTTTGGCAGGAGAGGAAAGTAGACAAAGCAAGAAATTGGTTCAACAGGGCAGTGACCCTTGCACCAGATATTGGTGATTTCTGGGCATTGTACTTGAAATTCGAACAACAGCATGGAACAGAGGAGCAGAGGAATGATGTATTGAAAAGGTGCGTTGCTGCAGAGCCGAAGCATGGGGAGAAATGGCAAGCTACAGCCAAGGCTGTAGAGAACTCTCATGAACCAACAGAAAGCATATTGAAGAAGGTGGTAGCCACATTAAAGAAGGAGGAGAATTTGGCTGAAAATAACCACAACTAATCAGCTGTAGTGTGAGAGTCTCTGTACTTTGATAATCTTAGAGAGATTTATAGGTTAGAGACAGTAGTTACAACATCCTTGCTTGAGTTGCTTCAAAGTATTGTATCTTGGTTGTGTTTGTCACCTTATGTGAGCTTAATGTTGCAATTTTCCATTCCTCATATTATTATAAAGTCAGCAGGGATGTTTCTCATATTGTTCTCAAGGTTATGTTTCTTGTTATATTTTATTTTAGAGACAAATGTTATGATTCCCGTTAAAAGGTTTAGTCAATGTTCTGTTTTTCCTCTATTATCTTATATACCTTTTTCTTTCGTACACTTTTTTATATTTTATCAAAAATCTCATATACCTTTATGTATGTTTTGTTTTTCACTCGTGACATTTGAGTTAATGAAGTTCAAGGCAAGTTTTAAAGCTATGCGTGGATGTGGGCGTACCTATTATATTGACATATATAGTAGAGAGATGAGATGGAGTCGGCTTATCTCTTAACAAAAGAGATCTCTTTTTTTAGTACAACCATTTGATGGGTAATTATGTCTTGTAGTGTTGGTGATATGTTATTCATGATGGTCAGAGGCTGAGACTAAGAAGACCTTTTGTTTCTATGCTTTTTGAGACAATACCATACCGAAAGAACTCGCTAAATTGACTAGGACTGGGTAGCTTTCTGTTTTTCTTGTTCTTTCTACGGACATTTTCAGCAGTGATACCTTTCTGGAAATTGAACTGTTCTCACACATTGCATTCTGAATCCATGACAATTTTGTTACCTTGTGTAATTTTAGTTCTGATAATTACATTTTTCATGTTCTTTTGATATTCGTTGTCCTAAGATTTTCATTTGTAATGTCAAGCATGCAGGAAATCATGTTAGTCTGTGTTAAGAAGTACTTTTGAAGTTCTGCCCGTGCTCTATATAAGTTCATTGTTTGAAGTTCGCTCTACAAGATTCATTAATCAGAATCCTCTATTGGCTTACGTAATGATGTCAGAAATTTACTTTCTTTTGGTTGTCGGTGAATAAAGAAGGTATCAACAGTGATACTGTACAATTTGGTGTGGTACAAAGCTTAAGCTTGTGCTGGTGGCTCCTTGATCCCATCTTGCAACTGCATAGGCAGTCAAGGCAAAGTTAAGGATCACAAAGAAAATTCATTCTAGAGATGATACCCTAAGATGTGAATTTATCTACAAGGTGGACAACAACTTGTTAAAGACTTGAGAGCTGTATCATCTATTTCCTTGTGATGAATAAGAAACTTCCAACACATGGCTGCTATTCCAATAAACTGACATTTGATTGAAATCCTACGGCTTCCTCTCCATTTCATTTCCTGTTTCCTATCACTGAACCTGGCAATGGCACCTAGGCATCGAGTGCTTTGCTGAGATGGATTGAGTATTTCCTTGTGATGAATAAGAAACTTCCAACACATGGCTGCTATTCCAATAAACTAACATTTGATTGAAATCCTACGGCTTCCTCTCCATTTCATTTCCTGTTTCCTATCACTGAACCTGGCAATGGCACCTAGGCATCGAGTGCTTTGCTGAGATGGATTGAGTATTTCCTTGTGATGAATAAGAAACTTCCAACACATGGCTGCTATTCCAATAAACTAACATTTGATTGAAATCCTACGGCTTCCTCTCCATTTCATTTCCTGTTTCCTATCACTGAACCTGGCAATGGCACCTAGGCATTGAGTGCTTTGCTGAGATGGATTGAGTATGTGATTCTGAAAACTGCCGCAAACCTATAATCTCTTTTCTTTCTGGGAAGTTTCTCAAGGTGTGACAGACTAGTCTTACAGATGTCGTCATAGAGTTTAAACCTTCGGTTTACTGTGGCAAAAGGGAATACTTGAAAAGACAATGATGATTTTACTCCTCTGAAGGACGTGTAAACATGAGGTAAGTTCTTTTGCATGAAAAACGAATCCAAGTTCTCCCAAAAATACATTTTTACTTCTCGTTTATAGCTTTAATGAGAGAACTTCCCAATATGATACTTCTATCGTTCCTCGCCTGAGTTTATCATGGTAACTTCTGCAGTTGTCTTCCACCCCAGTTCTAAATCAGAGGTATAAACTCTCAAGTGTGTTTTCTTGTGCCCGATATATTATCGTAAAGCTGAACACTAGTTGACTATTTAGCTAGTTCGCCCGAGAAATCTCATTTTCTTATCCTTTCTGTGTCTTGCAGCTAGAGAAGCATTTTGAACCTTCCCGAATTCATTCGTTATCAGCAGCTTCTTCAAAAGTAACTTCTTTCTTTTTTATCCTCAAGCAGCAAGTTTTAGTAATTCATGTTTTCTGCAAAAGAATGGAAAAGGAACTACTAGATTACCTTCATAGGAAAAGGAAACTACCAAAGACAGGCTTCAATTGGTTTACTTTTGTTTCATCAATATTTGCTGGCTACTCTTTGGACTTTGGTAACTTAATGAACAACTAAAATGACTATAATCTTCTCAATAGCCATGTTGTATTCCTGGTCTTACTTCTTCCTATATACTATGAGGAGCCAATTGTTTTCGTTTTCTGTTCTCGCTTAGTATATGTGGTGCTCTACATCAATCAATCACAGCTGCACTGGAGTTCCACTGCTTAGTAGTACTAGATTTGATTACTAATTTGTTATGTGTTGGTTGAAGACCACAGAGTCCAATAGCTTTTTACCATTGGGTGTCTGCGCTGCATGCATGGTATTATCAAGAGAACGGGTTGTGATGGGATGTCAACACCATTTTTGCAGGGAATGCATAGATAAATCAATGAGACTGGGGTATCTAATGCATAAAGTCAGTGTTGCGATTCAACTAGTCATTAGAAGCCAAGGATTACCTGAAAACTACTCTGGATTTTACTTGCAATCGTGCTTTCACAGGAATAATGAATACCCTGCTTGCCGCGTGATAGTCGGTGGTCATTGAGAGATTATCCTAGATTTGATAATTGATACCTTAATTGAGGCAATATATCCAGACGTTGAGGAGTACGATGAGGAGGTATTTCCTTAATTAATATTGTGCAACTTAATGAACCCCCTCCCCTCTTTTAAAATGGAAAAAGAAGGGACACTACGGGAAACAGAAGAAATAAAAAACCACCAGGGGCCTCTATTCCTTTCCTCTTCTGTTTTTGATGGAACTTGTCTGCTACATTTTGGAATATCTTGTTTTCTTGAAGAGAAACGGGCACTCAATGAGCAGGTCAGTTAAAGAAGCACCTGAAATCCTCATTCTTGAATGGACATGTATTTGTTTGCATTTTTTTAGTTCTTGTTTTCTGTCTATCTTCTTTTGTTTACAGCTGTCATATATACGCCTCAAAAAGTCAAAGTTGTTATCGGAACAGAACACACATAGAGGTGATCTATGCTTAGTCATTACAGGTCCATGCATGTTGAAGATGTTATGAATTAATAGAACTGAATCTATTGATGATATATTCTCAATGAAATGGTGGATTTTTTACAATTGTTTGTGAAACACTTGTCCTCGGGTGTTATAATATGCATATCTGATAGTCCAATTCATACTTAGTAGATCATAAATAACTGTGCACATAAACTGTTAATTGCAATGGACGTAGATATATATTTAACTTTTCTTTCATGATTGACGCTTCACTATATATTTTATTGGACAGATTCAAACATCCATTGCCCAAATTTCTCAACGCCAATCTGAAGCACTAATTAAGAGGCGCAAAGTTGGAAACGACATAGCTGCTTCCTCTGCACAAAGAACATCTCACAACTATCACGATGCTTATTCAAGAAGAAGAAGAAGCAGTCAGGGGCGTTCAATCTATTGATTTAATTTCTTCTGGACTGGCCTATTACGCACTCGGGCCAATCTACTACACGCTAATAGTGGTCTTTTGGATTTCATCTCCTACAAAAATAGCAAGTGGTTGGCCGTTCTGAACCTGAGCAATCTGATCCAAATGAGAGTGAGAATGATGATCATGACAGGAACAGAGATTCACC
>ML426583.1:479-19146 GCA_005239525.1 Nicotiana knightiana | reverse complement strand
CCACCCCCCAAAACCCCAAAATCCAAATGATGAGTGTGGAACACAAACCAAGTTTGGGAACCGCAAAGAAGCTCCAGTCACCCAGACTTCCCCTTCAGCTGCCAGTCCAAATGGGTTGAAACTGCAGCAGAACTACCCAGAGACACCCTAGGCAATTCTCCTGGACCTGCACAGAAGCCTGAAACGCTTACTTGGGGAAGAGTTTGGTGTTTGAAGTCAATATCAACATGGCAGTCCTGTGGTGACACTCGATCATCTAAGTTAGTTGATTATCTTGAAAGTGTCCCGGGCAAATGATGAGGTATTATAAGGTTCTAACGATATGCTCGTTCATCTGATTTTTGCTCATAACATCTAGAATGAGCATGAGCTATGTCAGGTTCTTCCTCTATGGTCATTTTTCCGTAAATCGCTGTTCTTATTTTGCAGTTAAATATCCATCTTGAGCTTATTCCATTAGATAAACAAACGATACCATTGAAAAAACCCCATATCTGCTGCAGCCGAAGCACATCGGTTGAACACCTCTGTGAAGTCAGAATTTCTTTCATGTCATACAGAAAAAAAAATCCATTCCACTATCCTTGTCAAAAATAGAAATGAAACATATTTATATGGAGGCCTTAGTGACCTAAAACATGGAACTCTCTGTATTAGACACAGGACAAATTCAAAACTTTCTGTGCTGCACAATCTTATTCCTGATGCAAGGATAGATACTTATATCTTCTGATTCAGCTTTAATGTCTCGATCTGATGATACATGTTTGTTTTTTAATGGTTATGCCTCTAAATATCTTCAGATAGGATTTGCTTCCATAGTATCTGCAGGCTGTTCATTTTTCCGTTTTCCCTCGATGACCATTTTTGTAATGATATTCTGAGTGCAGCTTGTTGTTCAGCAGACAAAATCATAAGCCAAAGATGTTGAATGAGTGGCAGTAAAGGACAACAGTGTTGTTGAAAATCCGCTGTTAACCATTCAACTGAATGGATGCATCAAATATGCTAGCCCGGGTTATCAGTGGGTCCAAGGTTACTCTGCAAAGCTTGCAAAAGCGAGAAATTTTTGAAGGAATCAATTCTAGTGCCCATTACATAAAAATCTGGTATATTCTATTCTATTACAACAACAACATGCCCGGTATATTCCCACATGTGGGGTCTGGGTTGGGTAGTATGTATGCAGACCTTACCCTTATCTTGTGTAGGTAGAGAGGCTGTTTCCAAGAGACCTCAGCTTTGGCCAAGTTCTATTCTATTATCTCATAAAATTTATGTTTCCATTAAGTCCCGTTTTTTCTTTGTTGTTTCAGATTCTTTTTTACGTGCAAAAGAATTCTGAGGTATGATGATTATATAGTTGTTATGTGAGTTTCTTGATTCTGTTTTGTAGAAGGATGAGGGCAGGGGAGAAAAGAAGATAGGGGGTGTATGTTCATTGGAGAACATGCGGAACCAATCTTTAGGAATTGTTTTAGTTTTCTCTGATTAGCAGTAGTCCGCTACTTTCCAGTTCTGCAGATATCTATCCTTCCTTGTATAAGTAATTTAGTGCTTTTTTTTTCTTTTTCATTTTACACTAGTTTTTGGTTTGCTTACTTACAAGCATTGAGATTTGTTTGATCTCCTTAGAGCTACGGTAATTTATTCAAGGAGATTCTGAATTGATATATCTTTATGAGCACCAATTCACAGAAACAGACACTAGATTTGTCCTTCTTCCGACTCTTCCCATTTTGTAATATTTTGTTTTTACAATTCTCCTCTTCTTTTCTATTCAATATAATAAGCAAAAAGAAAGAAAAAGGAAAGAAAGGTATACTTTGTTCCCTTCCAATTTGTTTTATATGCTTACTATACAGTGAAAATTTCTGTCTTGATCCCGGAAGTATATAATTTGGTTATAACAAAATTGAAGGCTGTTTTGGGAAGAGGATAAAGGATGTGGTCGCGTGGCTTGCTTGTTGAGTTTTTGCATCTATTCTTCAAGCAAGACCGAAAGCATTATGTTGTTGTATTAGGAGATATCTAGTATCTTGAGGTTTTCTTTCAATTGTGAATCAGCTTAGGTTGGACTTGGGAATTGATGATATTTGACTATATGTGGTAGGCGAGCTGTTTTAGAGCTTGGATTTTTCTCACGCACTCCGTATCACATTACTGGCCGAAAGATCATAAACGTCAGTGCCAATTCTGTATTGTATTTTCATACCTAATTTTTCTTTGCTAATTTATGCATTTGTACTGCTACATTCATATAGCAAAAAAATTTAAAGCTGAGAAAAGAAAAGGATGCAAATTGAAAAATCTGAAGGGTAACAAGTAGTGCATCTAGCTTTTTATGGTATTTCGAAATACCAGTCTTCTTATCTTAATTTGGCAAATACGTGATGGATCATAGACTCTTTGTTTGATCAATTCTGTGCAGGTATCTCCAGTCTTAGACTTGCTGGACCACCACTTGAAAATGTTATGCTTACAAATCTTAAGTTGAGCTGTTCATATCATTACCAAGAATACCTACCTGAAAACTCTATATTGGTGAAATTAACCAACAACAAATACCAAAAAGTACTTGAGAAGAGAACTCTAGTGATCTCATATATACATCTTCTCCTGACTTGGATGGGAATTGGGAACAGAAAGCCACGCCCGTGCCAGTCCATTTAAGCCAGTCCAACAAGCTTCTCACTGACCTCCCATAGCTTCCGTGCCTTTTCTGCATCACTGGCTTCTTCTGAGAGCTGGTTCTCAAACGAGGAGGAGGTGTTGTTCCAACTCCAGTAGACACCAGACTTTGAAAGGCTTGGATCACGTACGACCTGAATTTAGAACGAGTGATTCAGTGATATTTTTCATGCACTATGATTCAGTCTGTGAAAATGCAAGGGATAAAGGTGTCCAAGTTTGCTAATTTTGACTAACCTGTGCAAGTCTTTTTCCTGCTTCTGCTTCAGATACATAGCCTTTGGTTATGTACTTCTGAAATGGTGGGAAGAGAGCCCTGAACAAAGGAATGTGATTCCTAAACAAACCAGTTTCAGCAATGCAGCCGGGATAGAGGGAAGCAAAGGCAATGCCAGTCTCCTCGTGGAAACGCCTATGAAACTCTTGCATGGTAAGCATGTTACAGACTTTGCTGTCTTTGTAGGCTTTGGCGCCATCAAATTCTCCTCCATCAATCATGGGTGAGCAGTTTAAACTATTCAACCCTCCTGCAAGTCCTCGCAGATCTCCAAGATTAGCCTTTGGTGGCACGTTTCCAGCCAAAGTGTTTGTGTTTCCTGATTCAGAAAAATTATAGTCTTAGGTTTCAATCATCTTGGGTTTCCTTTAATATGGCAATTCATAAGGAGTTGCACATGCTGTCCAGCAATTCTTTTAGAAGGTAATATTTGTATTAAAATAGCACCAAGAAAGTGCTACAAAAGTATGTTGCCTAAAGAGCAAAACATTGTTTGTCCCTATCCTATTCCTGTAGGGCATTTATGAAATCCATCAAACTTTCATCATATGCTGTCCAGCATTTTACTTGATGTATCATGAAATATGTGTAGTTTCTCGATTCTCTGTCTTGTATATCTACGTATGTTAATGCTTAATTACTTGTAAAAAAGAATATCTGGATATGCTAATTTGTGGAATTCTGGCTTTGCAGCATTGATAATTTGTTCCTAGCTTACTGATAGTGACCTGAAATTAACTTGCTCAATGAAGTCGAGTATGGTGGACATCAGAGCATAAGCTATGAGTTTGAGACCAGTACCTGTAATGGAGCCAACAATTATTAGACGCTTTTGTGGGTAATCGGATTTCTTGAGGTCATCTAGCAGCAACCTTGAAAGCAGGAAATGTCCGAGATGGTTGGTACCTACACTAAGCTCAAACCCATCAGCAGTAAAAGTTGGCTCTTTAGCAGTAGGCAAATACACTGCAGCATTGCAGACTAGCGCATCAAGTGGCCTCCCTGAACGTCGGAACGTATCTACAAATTGGCGGACACTTTCAAGGGAAGCGAGGTCCAGATGCATGACAGTGTAGTTATCCTTTGAAATGCCCACTGATTTTGCTGCTTTCTCAGCCTTGAGGAAGTCCCTGCAAGCCATTATAACGTGCCACTCTCCTGTTTCACCTATAGCCTTTGCTGTAGCTAGTCCTAGACCAGAGGAGGCTCCTGTAATTATCACATTGCCTTTCCTGAGGGTTTTCTTCTGTTCTGAGGTAGACTGCTTGACTGCTAGTGTGGTAGCAGCTATTTGTGCTCTAATAGGAGGTACAACTGTTATTTTCTTTGTCAATTCCTATTACATGATATGCAATGATATTAGTGTATCTCATTCTTTATAATGCTATTAAGCAGTACATATCAAGTGAGAAATGTAAGATAACCAAAACCGTAAAAAGACATCAATTATATGCTCTAGATAGACCCAAAAACCATTTGGAACTCTTAAATATTTGTACTGTTTTTGCAGCTTGAAATATATTGTGATGACCTCAAGAGGTAATCTTTCTTCTTAGTCTGCTAAGTATTTTGATATCCTAAAATGGCTTTCCATGAGAAGGGAAGCTTTGGAGCAATGGTAAAATTGTCTCTGTGTAACCTATAGGTCACGGGTTCGAGCCGTGAAAGCACGCATTAGTAGCCACTAATGCAATCTACATCACATCCCTGGGTGAGACCCTTCCTAGGATCTTGCATGAACGCGGAATGCGTTGTGCACAGGGGCGGATGCAGCTTGAAAGTATCGAGTTCATATGAACTCAGTACTTTTGACACGACGTATAAATTTAAGTGTAAAAATTCACTAAAATTGCAAAAAATAGTAGATATGAACTTATAACTTTAAAAATATAATGATTTTTGAACCCATAGAGTTTAAATTGCTTGTGCACCGGGCTGCCCTTTTAAAATGGCTTTCCGTGATGAGAAGTTGAGAACTGACTCTAATTGTGCTTCTTGGGCTATAATATACATGTTCATCTTAGTATACATGAAAGATATACATGTTCATCTTAGTAGAGAATTATGCAACAACTAGCACACTAAATATAAAAAAACTTAACTTGCAGACTCTATATAATGAATGGTACCTTGTTCCATGCAGCAGGAGGACTGAATTTTGATTTTAGATTGTAAGACAATGCAACTCCAAAGAGGCTACTGTCCTTGAGAGTGATACTTGATTTACCCTGCCACAATTCAGCCTCAGAAAATCATGTCCAATTTCCAGGTGAGTAATAATCAAAGTGATTAAAAAGCTGGAAAGTTTGCAGCTTTACCTCTTTGTGGATTGAAAGTGCCGAAGGAAGCAGAGATGCTGCTTGGAGAGCCATTTTTGGACCTACTATTCAATGGTTTTTCACTCAACTCTTGTTACAACTTACAGCTTTATTATGAAGTGTTGTTGGGGAGAGGGGGGGGGGGGGGGGGGGGGGGGGGGGGGGGGTTTGATTTTTGTAGTTTGAGCTGAAGAGTGGGTTTGGAGGTTTGTGGACTTTCTATAAAGGATATTAAGGAGAATGGATTTTGGGGCAAGGATAAGATAGTAATGGAGTAATCTGGAGATGCCATGTCAGGTTCCTTTAACCAATCAACGCTTGAATTTTGGATTCTCCTTGATATTTTAGTTACAAGTATATTTACTGGGCTGGGCCAGAATGTTCAGAGGCCTATATTTGCGAAGACTCTCGAACTAAGTTTGAAATCATTAATAGGAAAGCCCTTCTTGGGCATAGACAAACTCTCTATATGGGACCGTTAATTCTAAATTTCTTTTAAAAATAAATTCATGTATTTCGGACGAATATAAAATAATGCATCAAGCATATGCTTATAGAGGAATGTTGCATAGTACAAAAACTAAGGCAAAACAATAACTACTAGTACATAAACTAACCCCTTGTGTAACCTTTCAGCCCCTTATGTAATCTTCATCCTTAGCCTAATACTCTCTCATTTATGTGAAGGTATTAGATCGCACACGGAATTTAGGGAAAAAATAGTCTTCGAAACGTGTTGTTTTAAATATGTTAGGATATTTTTATAATTCAAAATCACGTCATTAACGTCAAATAGGTATTCTAAAATTAAGAGCCCTTTGAATGGACTTATTTTAAGTGATTTTTAGATAAATAGCTTTTAAGCCATAAGTTAGGAATTTTAACTTTTGGCTTGTTTTTATCATTTTAGCTTTAAAACAAGTGCTTAAAAGCACTCTTTTACTCTATCCAAACACTATAAAAATAGCTTTAAGTTATTTTGACTTAAAACACTTAAAATAAGTCAATCCAAACGAGCTCTAAGTTGTTTCCAACAAACAAAAAGTATTCTTTTTGGAATAAACTACAAAGAGGGGAAGGTCATGAGAAATTTTAAAAATAGTCAGATTTACAAGTGATCATTAAAAAATAGCTACAGTTTCAAAAGTAATAGATATCTAGCCACTTTTCATGTAAAGATAAATCTGAACGAAAATACTGTTCAAAATTCAGAAATACTCCAGCATAATATACTGAAAATTCCAGTATAATATAATGGAACTCCAATATAATATACTAGAGGTCCAGTATACTTTGCTGGAACTCCAGTATATTATACTGGAATTTCAGTATATTATACTGGAGTTCCAGCAAAGTATACTGGTCCAGCATAATGTGCTGGAAGTTCATACACAGGTGCTCGAATCTCCAGTATATTATGCTGGAACTTTCCGCGTGTTGGAGTTCCAGCATAATATGTTACACAGGTGCACCGAACTCTAGTATATTATATTGGACAGGTCTTTGTTGCAGCAAAAAACGGGCTATTGTTTAATGACTTGGCAAACGCTGATTATTTTTGAATGACCAGTCCAAATAGCGACTAACCCGTGCTATTCTTACTATAAAATATGGCGGAGGGAGTTAGTTATTGGGCTTGCGTTAATTTGCCCTTTCATTCTTTTTCCTCTTTTATATAGGTCTCAAGTATTTTTGGATTTATTTGTCGGGATAAGGATGACTTCTCATATGACCAAGCGTTAGGCTATTTTGGGATGGACATTTCCTTTTAGATCTCATTTCATTTTTCTACCATAAATTGAAACAATTCCCTTGCACAACAAGTTCTTTTGAACACTTTTTTTTAAATTAAAATAGTGTGGACTTGGAATGTTTCTAATTAATTCCTCTCGACGTTTGTCTTGTCAGATGCAATAATCGTAAAAATTGTCACACAATGAATACACAGTCAAACAAACATCTAAATACAATATAGTCCTATGTTTATGGATGACTGTCGAACACTCTAGAAATTTTTAAATATCAAAATTATATCGCCCGGTCCTAGGATTTTTGTTTTTGTCCTCGCTCGTAAACACGCTTAATCATATGTCAATCCCTATAATTAAAAAAAGCTTAACTTCTATATACTAATATATGTTATTTAAGTGATATATCTATAGGTAAATATTCATATAAAATAGAAGAAGAATTAGCTTAAATAGCGCCCCACCTAATCGTTTAAATTAAAAACAACCGGCGAATATATAATAAATATATAATTCATGTATATAATTGTGTATAATCTGTGTATACTAATTAGAAAAAGTAAATAATGAATTTGGCCGGGTATTTGTATAAAAATTAGTAACCTAAAATATAAATTAATTACTTGATACAACATGTTAAACCACTAATGATGTAAACATATTTTTATTGTCAGTGTATACAAATTAAATTCATATTTTACAAACAAATAATAAAAGGACAATGAAAGCTTGATAGGGAATAAGGTCATTACTAAATTGCAGAGGAATTAATTTTAATATTGTAGAGATAATAAAGGCTGCAGCCGCTCCATGACATCAAATGTTTGGCATGCTTTGGTTCGAAGTTAGGACCACTTAAAGTAATCCATAGCTATCTAACCACAACACTTAAGATATTTTTGTTTTTTTATTATATTATTAGTTGACAATTTTTAAGCATATCATTTTCTCATCACAGACTGCACTCATGTTGTGACGTCCCAACTGTGAAATTAAGATGATTTCATGGGCCGGCGACTGGTCCCACTCTATGGATTAACAAAATAATTGAGGATTAAAAGCGTGCTAACGACACATTATAAAATGGATTGACTTTTCTTCTTTCTTTTTTACTGGGGTTATTCCAACTAATTTGCTGCTTTGCAATAGATGCTTGAGTGATGTAAAAATAGCACGAACTAGCTAATCTTCGGATCGGTAATTGAAAAATAGTCAGCATTTACAAAGTTATTGAAAAACAGCCACTATTTTGCTGTAATACGGACCGGTCCAGCATAATATACTGGAGATTGGAGCACCTGCTGGACTGGTATATTATACTGAAATTCAAGTATATTATGCTGAAATAATTTCCGGATTTTGAATAATATTTTCGTTTAGATTTATCTTTACATGAAAAGTGGCTAAATTTTAAATACTTTTGAAATTATGACTATTTAAAATTACCACTCGTAAATCTGACTATTTTAGAATTTCTCCCGTTTATCAACGGGGTTGGATTTAAGATTTTAGAGAAGTAGATAGGCAGAGGCGTAGGATAAAGCGTTTTATTCATAAGTGGACAAGGTTTAACGTTTAAACCCCATTGCACGGGATGAACCCCATTAAATTTTAGGTTTTTAAAATAAAAATTAAATACATCAAAATGTAAAAAAAATTATAGCTATATATCAATTACGTATATGTTTTGATCTGCCTTTTCGCACAATTTATTAAATGTAAGAAAAAGGGTGATTTGCACAAATAGGACACCCCACTATTGATGTGTTAACCCGGTTGTCCCACGGGGATTGGGAGTACTTCAAAAGTCATAAGCTGGTCACCCCCAACTTATGAATTTTTAGTTTATAAGCACTTTAAAATTGACCATAATTTTTACCATTTTATCCTTAAAATATTCTTTTTTAGAATAAAACTCCTACATTGATAATCAATACCTCAAGTATTTTTTCAACTTAAACCCCTCGCCTCGTCAAGTCTATAATTTTTATTGACTAATTAAGATAAGCAAATTCTCTATTGCTTTCTAAGCGTTGTGGTGATGAAGACAATATTTGTTTCTCTTCAAATATTTTGTCCTATTTAGATTTATTTTTTACTTAGAAACTTTTGAATTTATTAATTATTACAACTTATCATAAAATATATTATAATTATCATAAAAATTATCTTATCTAAGTACAATTGTATTTAATATAAAATGATAAATAGAATATTTTGTATTTGAATCTATCTGGAATCTAAAATTTTGCCCTTATAAGTGTAAACGGTTCTAAGGTTATCTAAGTCATTTTAACAACACTTTTTTTATCAAATACTGCAACAACTTATTATCAATTTCAGCACTTATATCCAAACACGTATCTGCTTATTTATTCAATCAGTTTCAGCACTTAAAAGTGCTTTTCAGCCCCTTTGCTTATCAGCTACTTCAAATCAACTAATCCAAACGAGCTCTTAGTCCCACTTGTGAGACTACACAGTACACATGATATATTGTTATTGTTGTTGCTGCAAAGCCCGTATCAAACTAGAACTAAGAACCTGTTTCTAACATGTCCATGAAATTTTGCAAGATTTGGAATTTTTTCGAAAATGAGTTTTTCAAAAATTACTTGCCACTTTTTCAAAAAAAAAATTAAAAAAACTTTTTTCCCTACTTACAGAACTGCATATTTTTTCAAGCGAAATACATGTCCAAACATAATTTCAAATTCCAAAAATCATTTTTCAACTTAACTCCAAATATTACTTAAATCCAAACGCCAACCAAGTTTTTGGGAAATGAAAGACAGACATCTAAAATTGTATGGAGTAGACAGAAATCTGCCGAGGAAGAGTCACGTTGTGTCCAAGACAGGCTACTAACTAACCATCACATATACTAATGATATTGGTCGTGAAAACCAAATCTACTTAGCATATTTGAAAGTTTCCATCACCGTCATAATAATTTATAGAAGAACAGGAAAGGAAACAAAACAACTAAAGTGATGTTTTGCTAATGCCATGCATGAACCTAGATTTTTATGCTCATTTCTTGAATATGTTGAGGAGCATTATTTTAATACCCTTTTTCAGAAGGTTACGGGTTCGAGCCGTGAAAACAACCTATTGTCAAAATGGTAAGACTGTGTATAATAGATACTTGTAGTCCGACCGCACATAGCGGGAGCTTAATTCACCGAGGCTACCCTTTTATTTGAATGTTTGAGAAGCATTATTTTAACACCTTTTTGCAGGACAGCATGTTTTTGCTTTGTGGCATGCTTGTTACAAAATACTTTTCTTGTACACTAGATTCCGAGAAATAGAAAAATCAATCAGAAGAGGAAATGCTAAACTAATACTTTCGATAAATAACAACAACAACAACAAATTACAACATAGTATAGATCTGAAGTGAAGATCAAACATATATAGACACTTCTAGCTATTTTCTCCATCCTCGCAAATCAAAAATTAAGCTCGTGATGAAGGGGCTGTCAAGAGTAGATCATAAAACTGTCTCTCTTGACATTGGTACTAAGGTAAAGTACTCAAAGAAAACAAAACTATTACACTAAATCAAACAATCCCAATGCGAAAATACAAGGACATGACCAACAAAATTCCGATGATAGTAACATATGATCTCACAAAATGTGATACATATGTATGAAGAAGTAAACAAGTAAAATTGTCACTGCAAAAAAGGCCTTAAATATGCAGCCATTTTGCGGACATGACAACTAAGGTGGATCAAGTGGTTAAAAACTGCAACCAGATGAAAAGAGATGCAACATGAAATCACTGGTTTGGCCAGAAATATTCAAACGGTGAATGAATCGGAGGAGATCATCTAAAAACAGATCTCCAATGGCCAATGCGTGAGACGGATGAGGACAGTAAAGGAGAAGGAGAACACCTAAATATCCTTATAGGGAAAATGTATGAGAATTGTGGAATTAACCTTTTCAAAAGAAAGGTCTCATAGGACATGAAGGTGAAGATGAATCAGTATTATCATGAGTATGCTGATTGTGAGGATCAGAATTATGAGAATGGACATTCCCAAAGTGAAGATTAGGAGGGAAAATGAAGTTATTAGTTGTGTCCAAATCATCCCAAACTGGACTTCCTGGACCCCAACCTGCTGGTATTGCATTAAACCAAGCCTCAGCCATTTCATTTTCACCCCATACCAATTCAGTTGATTGTAATGATACACCTTGAACTTCATCACAAGCAGTCACCTCGCTGGATCCCATCCCCGAGTCCTCGTCTTGATTATCAACTTCAGGTGGTGGCTGAGGGGGAGGCAGTAACTCAATATTTAATTCTGATTCTTGATCAGGCTGCTTTGTATGAGTTGATTCAGTAGTTTCAATCGATGGTCCCTCTCTGTATTTACCAAGAAACAGTTCAGGGAAGTTGAGCTTAGCATTCTCTCCTCTAAGCTTAAATGCCTCGCGATCATAAGCCATAGCTGCATCTTCAGCTGTATCAAAAGTACCAAGCCAAAGACGAGTCCTATTTCGAGGAAGACGAATTTCAGCAACCCATTTACCCCAATGTCTCTGTCTCACTCCTCTGTATAGCTTCGTCGTATTAATAGGTTGTAATTGAGGCCTAAACAAACCCTTGTTATCTTGCCCTAATCTGCTCATCATCATCATTCTTCCCCTCGGACTTAAATTTAGCGTTTCACTCCAATACTGCAACAGTTGCTGCTGATTCTGTGACTGTCCTAACTCTCCTGCAAAATACGGAGGGTAAGGACATTGTTGAGGTGAAAATGAGATCATCTGTTGCTGGTTTTGATTCTGTGGAGGAAACAGAGGCGTTGTGTTTGGTCTCATTTGATACAAATTTTCTATTGACTGTTGTGTTCCGTCAAAAGAAAAAGGGAAAACAAGCTTTGACGACGATGAGGGAGGAGGAGGAAATGACATGGATATGGGATTATTATAAGGAAGGGAGGATTGTGAAAGCGGTTGCTGAGAGAAAGAAGAAGAGGATTGAGAATAGTGTTGGCGTTCGGGGCTTTTGATTTTCTTGAAACGCCGTTGGGAAATGGAAGCTTCTTCAAAAACTGGCCTCCTTTGTTGCCTTTCAAAGGTATTATCATCAAAATCCCTGCCTCTATCACAATCCATTTCTTCTCTAATATCCGTTGTTGATTTGCCATAATCCTCTGATGTAGCCATTGTCAAATATTCAATTGCAGAAATAGCAAGATTTTGCCACTCGCTCTCTTGTCTTGAGTTCAAAGTGAATGAACTCAACTCTTGAATATAGTTATAGATGGTTTGTAAAAGAGGTATCTAATCAAAACCAAGATTGGTCTGAACTATAATTAGATATGGTAAAACAAAGAGAAAACAGAGGAAAGAAAGAGCTGAATTGGTGAACAAACCATCACAAAATGTAGGCAAGAGATATTTTTGGGAGAGAGAGAGATAGAGAGCGAGCGGCGTCGAGTAAAGAGAGAAGAAAAATCCAAATTGATAAATGGTTGATACAGTATTGGCAGTGTGAGAATGAAGAGTAAAAGAGAGGGAGGGGAAATTGATTTTTTAGATTTGTGAGAGAAAGGGAGAGGCAGGGAAAATGAGAATAAATATAAGAGAGAATGAAAAGGAGTGTAGAAACATCCAAATCCAACTCCTTAAGTTTGGTCTGTGGGCTGTGGGCTGTGGCACCTTATTTGGACCCACGCGGCTTCTCCTTTTTCTATTTCCGTTGCTTCCACTCCAACCTTCTTCAACTCTCTTCCTTCCACTATATCTCTCTTTCTATATTTTTTCTTTTGTAAAACTACCCCGTATAATCGCTCTCTATATAATTTTTGATTTATATTTTATGTATTTTTGTCCTAATTTTCTTATCATATTTGTTTTTTCTGTTTCTTAAAGAAAAGGACAATATGTTTACTATAATTGTCTTTGGAGGAAATTTTTTGGACTTCTATAAGTTGAGGATTCTTCCTTCTTATTCAGCAACATCCATAATATAGTCATATGAGGTTTGAGAGTTTTGTTTAAGGAGAGCCCTTTTCGGGACAAGTGTTAGTGTGTCACTTGTGTTTGCCTCTTCGTGGGGTTGTTCTCTCGATATTTTGTACACTCTTTTATATAGTGGATTGTTGGTCTCCGTTGTGAATGTAGGTTAATTGACCGAGCCACACTAAATGTTTGTGTCTCTTTTGATATGTTTTTTTTCTGTTGTTTGATTTATTATCGTTCAAGTGTTGCTTTACTACCTTGCGCACGACACATGATTTTTCAGTCTTAACAAATTCTTAGTAAGGAGCGTTTTATCCTGAACAAGACTTTATACGGCACGAATTCGAATATAATTAGGTTCTAATACGACACCAAGCGAGAAACTAAAAAAGAAACTGTGAAAGGAAAGGGCGGGGTAGTTAGAAGTGCTCCAACATGAATTAACCAATGAGAGAGCACCACATATGTAGTACGGACGTTGTGTCACTACGGAAAATTTCTGCAAATAGTTTAGCTGTAGAATGAGGTGGCTACTTACAATTGGCTGTTGTGACTGAACAAAATATCTCAAGTTCCAAAGTGTGATCAAAATCCAAATTTCTTATTCCATAATGTTTGACTATATTTTATGCTCAATAACCACAAGCTAACTGATTAAAGTCACCACCTTCGTTCTATTTAGAGAAAGCACATGGTTTTCCAATAGATCCCATATGAGTTTTAATTTCCTTTTTGTTCTTTTTTTTTCTTTCTCTGTTTTTTCTCTAATGGAATGCTTTCTAGTTTTGTATTAATGATATGAGTTGAGTTTAAAGAAAAAAAAGTAAGAATTCACACAACCATTTTCAATGCAGGAAAGACAAATGAAAGAAGAAAGAAAAATTTACTTTGGAAGTGTGAGATAGGTAAACGGAGAGTACGCAACCGAACAACCGATGGAGTTTCCAGCAGTGATAGCTGAATTAATCAGATGTGCCGCCTTATTTGGTATTGGGACATAATTATTGTTGTTGTTGCTTTCTAAAAAAAAACTAAGAGTAACATTAATTTAAATATAATTATTTGTTTTGTTTGTCATTTCTGTACACTATGTCTTCATATATCAAATTCATTAATCTTATGGAAACTGGACACCAAGTTTGATTTCTGCTTAATAAATAGAGCTCATTAAACCATACAGGGAATAAAAAATAGCAGAAGTGCCTAATTAAAAATGGCAGAATCTTATCTCCTTGCCGACTAAACAGAGTCGTTATTTAACAAAAAAAGAAAAAAAAACATATATAGGCCCTATATTCCAAATTTCCAACGGCTCTCACTTAGCTAATTAGTATTAATTAAATTGAAGATGCCCTCTTAAGCTTTATATATATTTGTTCCTTTTGTTTGTCAATGGAAAAGAATCTGCGTCGTCTTATTTATTTCATTTTGGTCTCTAATTTTGTTCTGATGTTGTTGTCTGTTGCTGTTTATAATGCGTTCCATATGGCAGATAACATTAGCTGAACATGCTAGGCTGCGGAGTGCATTGCACTTCTTGCATTACATGCACGTTTTAATCAATTAAAAATAAAAGAATGTAGAGCATCTTTTAATGCAAGCAATATGAATAAGTAACAAACAACATGGAGAAACCCAAAAAACAATACTAAGAAACTTACTTAAATCTTCTCAGAGGTACGAGGTTCGCCCTCATAAAAAATAAAAAAAATCACGACGATCATGTGTTACATGGAATTATCTCCTATTCCCAATTTATGTGACATTGGCTTGGCACAGAGTTTAAAAAAGAAAAAAAGATTTTCGACACTTATAGTCTAAAAGAAATAAATATTTGTGCGGTTGAAAATCTATCATTATGGATAAAGCATGAATTCTAAAAATAAATTATTTCTAAAAAAGAAAGATGACACTTTTTTTGGAACTGACTAAAAATGAAAGAACGCCATATAAATTTTGACGGAGGAAATATTATTTTCGAGTTCCTAGGTCTATGTTCATAGTATTTTCATTTTAGTGTAGTAAGGCTGAATTGACATAGCAAGAACATGAGCAAATTGTACAAGATCGTAAATGAGTTGTCAAATATCACACGTGTACTAATAAAAACTAAAGACGTGACACTCTGATCTATGTTTCGTTATTTTAGTTAAACGGTAATTCAGATAGGCCTCCCTATTAAGGAGATTCACCGCATGGGTGAAAAAACTATACACAAAAAAAGAAGAAGAAAGAGAGAAAAAAGAAAAAACTCTACTTGAACTAATGCAAGTTATGTTCTCAGTACCACCACCTAGGCTTATAGTTGTATGTGATTAAAATTCGGCTCACCCGATTTTATTATTTGATCGAAATCGGGAGGTTGCATCGAAGGACAGCCTCATAACGAAATATGCTAAATCACGAGGATAAGGTACCGAGTTCAGAATCGAGGTACCTGTTGAGATCGAAGCTAGTAATGATCGAAACCAAACGAGACATACATCGAGTAAGATCGAAGATAACACAATAACAAAAAGTCGATATATCCGTGACCGGTCGAGGATCATGGCGTAGATCTCGGAACAGATCAAATAAAAAATGATTAATTAGCTAATCATGGGATTTTCTTATGTAATTAGAGTTATACCATAGGTCGATTCCTCTGCTATATAAAAGGGAGTTCTAATCATTTGTAAGATACATTGTACACAGATATCAAAGTAATATAATTCCCTTTCTCGGTCTCGCTGATACTCTTGTTCATCAACTTGTTATATTCTAATTGTTCTTGCATCAACCAGTTCGAGGGTATCCAAACTCGAGGGTTAAGTTCCATTTTAACATTAGTTTCCTTTACTTTATAATTTAATTATGTTATTTATCTTCATATTTATCAATAGGTATTGAGTAAAATTACGTATCCTTAAAACCACATTATAAGTTTAGTTAACCAATTTTAAGGGTAAATAGTTTGGCGCCCACCGTGGGGCTAAGGATAATAGTGATTGCTTAATACTGATTCCGATAACATACACTACTTTACTGTTCTTGTAAGTGTTTTTGTTTTCAGGATAAAACATGTCAAACTCACAAACAACACCCACACATGGTGACAACGGCCTCGGATTTCACGGGGAAAACGACAAAGCCGCCCCAGGGATCGAGGTACCTCAGGCTGATCTCAAGGGAGTACCAATCTCGTCAACGTCAGTTCACATATCGCCCTAAATGAAAATTTGGGCACTGATCCCGAAGGAAGCATATGCAGGGAAGGTTGATCTGGTGGTCGAGGTATGCAAGGCGAAGGAGACGATGGAGTCAACATCCAATTGATATTCGAAATGTTACAGGCTCAACAAGTCGCTATAGAATAACTACAAAATTAGCATCGAACACAGAGCGGGATCGAACCAGAAGTCGTCCACAGGACCGAGCCAGTGCCGGAAAGTTCGAATGCCAATGAATCGGGGACTTACCCCACCATTATGAAAATACTCGAGGATCTCCCTAAACGAATTGAATCGGGAGAAAAGAAAATCGAGGCAAATGATAAGAAAGTAGAGACATACAACTCCCGGTTGACCAAATACCGAGGGCACCACCGATTTTAAAAGGTATGGACTCGAAGAAGTTTGTGCAGAAGCCGCTCCCCCAAAGTGCGGCTCCGAAGAAATTCCGCATGTCGAAAATCCCTAAGTACAATGGGACCACTGATCCTAATGAGCATGTCACCTCTTATACATGCGCAATAAAGGGGAATGACTTAGAAGATGATGAGATCAAATCTGTTCTACTGAAGAAATTTGGAGAAACTCTGTTGAAAGGGGAAATGATATGGTATCACAATCTGCCACGTAATTCCATCGATTCCTTCGCCATGGTTGCAGATTCCTTCATGAAGGCACATGCCAGAGCAATAAAGGTTGCGACTAGGAAGTCAGGCCTCTTCAAGGTAAAACAAAAAGACAACGAAATGTTGAGGGAGTTCGTACCCCGGTTCTAGATGGAACACATAGAACTACCACCGGTCACAGCCGATTGGGTTGTTCAAGCTTTTACTCAAGGTTTGAACGAAAGAAGTTCAGTGGCATCATGACAACTAAAGTAAAATTTAATTGAATACCCAGCGGTAACCTGGGCCGATGTACATAATCGGTGCCAGTCAAAGATCATGGTCGAGGATGATCAATTGGGGACCACTTCCGATTTCGTTTATCCAAACAGGACCGTCAATCGAACTCAAAGGGATATCGACAGAGAGCCTCGATCGAACAGAGATCAATATCTACCATACAACGCAGATCATAGAAACAACGGCCCAAGACGTAATCCTATCTGAAATGATCGAAGGAACGACCGACGGAGGACGAGATCTCAAGGGCTCATGAGCAAAAGTGACTTCGATAAACATTCCGATCCCACAGAAGTACCACGATTATCAGAATACAACTTCAACATCGACGCATCAGATATTGCATCAGCCATTGGGAGAATCAAAGACACTAGATGGACCAGACCTCTACAGACCGATCCATCCCAAAGAAACCCCAATCAAATATGCAAATACCATGGTACACATGGTCATAGAACCGAAGACTGCAGAAAACTAAGGGAGGAGGTGTCCCGTCTATTCAACGAAGATCACCTTCGAGAATTCTTAAGCGACCGAGCTAAAAACCATTTCAGAGACATAGATGCAAACAGGAAAAATGAGCAAGAAGAACCACATCACGTGATTCATATGATCGTTGGTGGGGTCGATATTCCACAAGGGCCCGTGTTCAAACGCACTAAAGTATCAATCACCAGGGAAAAACGAACTCGAGACTATGTACCAGAAGGTACTTTATCATTCAATGATGAGGAAGCAGAAGGGATCTCACAACCCCACAATGATGCACTGATAATCTCTATCCTTATGAATAAAATTCAGGTTAAACATGTTTTAATTAATCCAGGAAGCTCGACCAATATTATTCAATCAAGGGTCGTGGAGCAGCTCGGCCTGCAAGAACATATCGTACCCGCAACTCGGGTTCTTAATGGTTTCAACATGGCAAGTGAACAAAACTAAAGGTGAAATCATTTTACCAGTAAACGTAGCTAAAACTATCCAAGAAACCAAGTTCCATGTGATCGAGGTCGATATGAGATACGCCCTTCTTGGAAGACCCTGGATTCACAACATGAGGGTGGTCCATGATGCGAGACTAAATTGCATAGTTTAACATGTGATATACCTTACATTTTATGCGCATTAATGATAAAAAATACACTTGTTATGTGCTTAATGGAGTTTATTTTATGTGTAGGTGAATTGGAGATGGAAACGGAGCTAAAGGGATGCAAATACGTCGAAAATACGCAAAAGGAGACGCCCGGGCGATAGCCGGGCGTTTGCCCCCTAAAGCCTGGCACCCCCTGGCGTTAGGGGGGCGTTTGCCCCATATGGCCTGGTACCCCCTGGCGTTAGGGGGGCGTTAGGGCCCTAACGACAGGCCTGCCTTGGCTTTAGGGGGGCGTTAGAGCCCAAACGCCCGGGGTCCCCAGTTTCGCCCAAGTCCGAGTTTTGACGAGTTAAGTGTTTCCCGGTTGAAATAGAAGTCTCCTACACGGTTAGGGTTCACCCTAAACCTATAAATAGACTCCTAAAACACAATTAAA
>ML426581.1:0-10302 GCA_005239525.1 Nicotiana knightiana | reverse complement strand
AAGTTTGAAAAATATGACGGACATGGGGACCCCATAGCTCATCTGAAAAGGTACTGTAACCAGTTACGGGAAGCAGGTGGGGAAAAGGAACTTCTCATGGCATATTTTGGAGAAAGCTTGACGGGAATTGCATCAGAATGGTACATAGACCAGGATATATCCCGCTGGCACATATGGGATGACCTGGCACGGGACTTTGTCCGACAATTCCAATACAATATGGACATCGCTCTAGGAACTCACTATCCAATCTCAAAAAGAAACCCTCAGAGAGTACGCCATCAAATGGCGCGAGCAAGCCTCCAGGGTCAAACCTCCGATGGATGAGATTGAATTGGTCAGCGTCTTTCTACAAGCAAAGGAAGCTGATTACTTCCAAAATATGATGTCCGCCCAGGTCAAACCATTTGCGGAAGCAATCAAAATTGGAGAAATGGTTGAGAATGGTCTAAAAACTGGTCGTATCCTGAGCCAATCTGCCATAAGAGCAACCTCCCAGGCCATCCAAAGCGGATCCGGGAGTGCAACCAATAGAAAAAAGATAGAATATGGGCCATGATGGTTTCCGATGTCAGGAAGCCTCGACAATACCCACGTCCATTTCCCAAAGCTTCCCAACATTACTATCCTCACCAAGACGCAGCTTATGTTACGCCCCCTCTTCCCTATGCGGTAATGAAAGCTCAACCACATCCCAGGCTGCAACAACAATACAATCAGAATAGAGCTCTACCTCCGAAAAACAACCATCCTCCCCCAGCTCCGTATAATCCACGCCCTCCCCAAAACTACTCGTACAACACCTACCCCCGTGAACCACCAAGGAAACCCAACTTCACTCCTATCGGGGAGCCGTATTCAAGCCTTTTCCCAAAATTTGTCCAGTTGAGGCTTCTACAACCCATACCTCCGACCAGGCAAAACCCAGCATCAGCGTCATACAAGCCGGGAATCAATTGTGCCTACCATTCCGGAGCAGGAGGTCATGACACGGAGGAGTGTTGGACCCTCAAAAGGGCCGTGGAAAGCTTTATAGAACAAAAGAAAGTGGTTTTAAGGGACGAAGAAGCTCCCAATTTGACGAACAATCCACTGCCCACTCACAATCATGGGCCCGTCATCGGCATGATTTGCGAGGACCAAGATTTCGATCCAGCTCTAAAGGTCATCATCGCCATTGCAGATGTGGAAAGAAAACCCAAGGCGGCAGTCAAGGAGATGAAGAAGAGTAACCCCGTCCCCCAGGTCACGGAAAAGGCTGAACTGAAACAAATAAGGGACCCTCTAAAGACGTTGTCCTTTACATCCCCAAGGCACACAGGAAGGAACAAAGTGTGTTAAGCCCTCCCAGAAGGTTACAATTCAACAAGGCAATAATGAATGGCCCAAAAATGTACGTGCCGAAAGGGACGTATATGGCGCGGGGGCAAATAATTTCACCAAGGCTGAATGAGCCCGTGGTTATTAGCCGCGCGTCACAAACTCCCATGAAGAATACTATTGTCGTCCCCTGGAATTACCACAGGACGGTGGTGACATACAAAGGGAAAGAGATTACTGGGGAAACAGGCGATATAAACTCATCAAAGAAATACCTCGACCCGTAAGAACTAAACCAAAGCAAGCTGAAACGCTTTCCGCCTAAAAGGCCGATCAGTGCTGGAGAGGTAGAAGAATTCTTCAAGAATATGAAAACCGGTGAATACGCCATAATCGAGGAGCTCGGAAAGTCCCCCACTCAGGTCTCACTCCTATCCTTGCTGGTAAATTCAAACGAGCATCAGAAGATCCTGATCAAAACCCTTAACGATTTTTTGAAGTCAACCGGATCTCATTCAGCAAGAATGACTTGCCCCCGGAAGGGGATTCCCACAACAAAGCTCTCCACCTAACTGTTAAATGTGAGGGTTAATATGTGCAAAGGGTTATGATGGACGGTGGATCTGGGGTTGATATTTGCCCTCTATCGACCCTACAAAGAATGGAGATTGGGACTAAGAGAACCAGGCCCAACAATGTGTGCGTCTGTGCATTCGATGGTATCAAGAGAGGCACGATCGGGGAGATCGATTTGGTCTTGACAATCGGCCCGGTAGATTTCGAAGTGACATTCCAGGTCATGGATATGGATACTTCCTACAATTATCTCCTGGGGAGGCCTTGGATCCATGCATCAGGAGCAGTGCCATCTACTCTCCACCAGATGGTTAAGTTTGAATATGAGAGACCAGGAAATCGTGGTCCATGGGGAAGACGAGCAGTCTATTTATAGGGACCCATTAGCACCATGCCAGGAAGCAAGAGAGGGCAACGAGCACATAGTCTACCAAGCTTTCGAGATTGTGGTTGCGGACCAGCATGAGGAAGGAACCCCGTGCCCTCAGCCTTCCTATCAAACGCGTCAATTATGGTCGCCAACGACATGATTAAACATGGGTACACACCTGGAAAAGGGCTCGGGGTGTCCTTGCAAGGCATTAAAGAACCCGTCATTTTTCCTACCAATAAAAAGTTTTTTGGCATAGGGTTTCAAGGTGCTCCCGACGATGAACAATGGGCTGACCACCGTAAGAAAAATGGTTGGGTATTGCCTCAGCCGATCCCACACATCACCGCATCATTTTTCAAGCCAAAATACGTGGAGGAAGAGGAAGAGGCTTTAACGGCCGAAGAAATAGAATAAATATGCGGAGCAATGAGCCAGATGTTGTATGAGGCCCATATGGTCCAACCAGGAGAAGGCTCCAGCACTGCCGAAGTACAGTATATGGGGCCTGACGCCAAGTTGTAAAACTGGGAGGCTACTCCATTCCCCGTCAGTCGGGAGTCCCAGTAGATCAGCTTTTGCCATCCTTTCTGCACTATGAGTTATTTCAGGGTGTAACTCAAGTGTTTTTAAATTCTTGCCTTTAAATTCCGGTGTAAACCCTCCTATGTTCAAATTCAACGAAATGAAATCAAAATTTCATCGTCTATTATTCTTTCTGATTTTTGTTTACTTTTCTTATTTTTCAGTCCTAATAATGCGGCTTTAAAAAACATGACATGCTTGCGGACTTCATGCTCTGATCTTAATACACCGTCTAACCTCGAAATAATGAATCAAGAACTGGAATATGACGAAGAAGAGCTTTTAGGGAAATAAATCGATAATTGGAACAGTTCGAGAATAAGCCAAAGCCAAACTTAAACGAAACGGAACCCGTTAACTTGGGCAATGAAGAAGAGATTCGAGAAACCATGATAAGCGTCCACACGGATGAAGAGACTAGAGACGTCTTGATTCAACTCCTATTTTAATTAAAAGACGTATTTGCTTGGTCCTACGACGACATGCCCGGACTAAGTATGGACTTGGTGGTACACAAATTGCCAACCTACCCCGGTCATCCACCTGTCCAACAAAAGCAGAGGAAATTTAAAACAGACATGAGTGACAAGATCAAAGAAGAGGTCGCTAAACAACTAAAGGCTGGAGTAATCCGAGTGGTCCAATACACCACCTGCCTGGCCAATGTGGTTCCGGTGCCTNGATTACTATGCCGGATATCACCAGGTGTTGATGGATGAAGAGGATACAGAAAAGACAGCCTTCACTACACCCCTGGGGAACGTACTGTTACCGGGTCATTCCATTTGGTTTAAAGAATGCTGGGGCAACTTATATGAGGTCCATGACCGCCATATTTCACGACATGATGCATCAGGAGATTGAGGTGTACGTGGATGATGTGATCATTAAGTCCAGAACTCAAAGTGACCATGTGTAGCATTTGAGGAAATTCTTCGAACGCCTTCGCAAATATGATTTGAAATTAAACCCAGCCAAATGCGCTTTCGGAGTTCCATACGGAAAATTACTGGGATTTATAGTCAGTCGACGGGGCATTGAGTTGGACCCAACAAATATAATATATATCCGGGATCTCCCACCCCCAAGAACCAAGAAGGAAGTCATGAGTCTGTTGGGTAGGTTGAATTACATCAGCAGGTTCATCGCTCAGTTGACCTCCACATGCGAGCCTATATTCAAGTTATTGAAAAAAGATGCGGCCATCAAATGGACAGACGAGTGCCAGGACGCTTTTGACAAGATCAAAGAATATCTGTCAAATCCTCCAGTGTTAGTCCCACCAGAACCAGGGAGACCTCTGTTCCTATACCTGACGATACTAGAAAACTCCTTTGGGTGTGTTCTCGGGCAACACGATGCAACCGGGAAGAAAGAGCAGGCCATTTATTACTTAAGTAAGAAATTCACAAGCTACGAAGCCAAGTATTCCCAGTTAGAAAGGACTTGCTGCGCTCTAACTTGGGTTGCTCAGAAGCTCCCGACATTATTTATTAGATTATACCACCTACCTCATCACGAGGTTGGATCCTTTGAAATACATATTCCAAAAGCCAATGCCCACCGGGAGATTAGCAAAATGGCAAATCTTGCTCACAGAATTCGATATTGTCTATGTCACTCGCACAACTATGAAAGCTCAAGCATTGGCCGATCATCTAGCTGAAAATCCGGTTGATGATGAATACCAACCCTTGAGCACTTATTTTCCGGATGAAGAAATCAACTCCGTCGAAATAATCTCGGAAGGCGCTGACACCTGGAAAATTTTCTTCGACGGATCAGCCAATGCGAAAGGTATTGGGATAGGGGCAATCTTTATTTCAACCACAGGACAACACTACTCAGCCACGGCCCGCCTCCGTTTCTTCTGCACAAACAATACTGCTGAATATGAAGCTTGTATAATGGGCATGAACATGGCCATTGACATGGATGTAGAAGAGTTGTTGATCATGGGGGACTCCGATTTGATCATTAAGCAGGCTCAGGGAGAGTGGGAAACTCGAGATGTTAAACTCCTTCCCTACAGACAGCATGTGGAGAATCTTAGTAAGCGATTCAAAGCCGTCGAGTTCAGATATATTCCTCGGTGCCACAATGAGTTAGCCGATGCGCTGGCCACCCTAGCTGCAATGCTGCCCTATCCGGGTAATGTTCGCATAGACCCATTGGAGATCCAAATCAAGGAAAGACATGGTTATTGCAACACGGTCGAAGTAGAACCCGATGTCCAACCATGGTATCATGATATTAAAAGGTTTTTGAAGACAAGAGAATATCCCGAGCAGGCCAATGGAGACCAAAGGAGAACCATCTGAAGGCTCGCCAGCAGTTTCTTCCTAAGTGGGGAAGTACTGTATAAAAGGACTCCCGATCTAAATCTGTTAAGATGTGTAGACGCCAAAGAAGCCGAAAGGATCATGGGCGAGGTCCATTCAGGAGTATGCGGTCCCCACATGAATGGGTACGTCCTCGCAAAGAAAATCTTGCGGGCTGGATATTATTGGATGACCATGGAGAAAGATTGTTTCGGTTTCGTCCGGAAGTGCCATAAGTGTCAAATACATGGCGACCTAATCCATGCACCACCATCAGAACTGCATCCTACGTCGGCACCCTGGTCATTGGTTGCCTGGGGAATGGATGTCATTGGGCCAATCGAGCCAAGGGCCTCAAAAGGGCACATATTCATTTTGGTTGCTATCGACTATTTCACAAAAGGGGTCGAGGTCGTCACATTCAAATCTATCACTAAGAAAGTGGTGGTGGATTTCGTGCATGCTAATATCATCTGTCGTTTTGATATCCCAAAAACTATCATTACCGACAATGCGNACGACCGTGCGCACATCGGTTGGAGCTACCCTTTACCTATTGGTTTATGGCACTGAAGCCGTAATACCCGCTGAAGTCGAAATTCCTTCCCTTCGGATTATTGTCCAAGCAGAAATTGAGGACAATGAGTGGGTCAAGACCCGACTGGAACAATTAACTCTGATTGATGAGAAAAGAACGGCTGCAGTGTGCCACGGACAATTATACCAGCAAAGAATGGCCCGCGCTTACAACAAGAAAGTGCGACCTAGGAACTTCGAAGTAGGGCAACTCGTTTTAAGACGTATCCTCCCGCACCACGAAGAAGCGAAAGGAAAATTCACCCCAAACTGGAAAGGTCCATACATCATAAGGAAATTGCTACCAAAAGGAGCGTTATACCTGGGGGGACATCGAAGGAAATGACCCCAAAACGGCTGTCAATGCAGATGCCGTCAAAAGGTACTATGTTTGATCCTCCATATATATTTTCAAATATTCTCTGGTTGAGATGACGAAGGCTATCATTCTCGCTACCCAAACACCATTAACCCTTTTGTAAACCCTTTGAGCCGGTTACTCTTCTTTGATTACCCTCTTTGGAACCCGAAAGTGTTATTGGAAAACAAAAAAAAAACAAAAAAAAAAAGAAGAAAAAATATTATGTTGAAAAAAAAAATCAAAACAAAAATGTTTCCCTGAACTACGTTCGACTTGATTCCGAAAGGATACGTAGGCAGACTCTCCCTGGGGTTCAGTCACACCAAAATAAAAATCCACATTTCCCCAAGAGTTTAAGCTGGGGAAAGTGTTAAGATTCGGAAATGTATCGCCTTAAAGGTTCCAAAGTTGTAATTCAACACAAATTCTTTTCACCAAAAACCATCTTCAAGTCCTTCCGATCAATCGGCAAAGATGTCCAAAATTTGAGGATATAGTTGTTTGGATCCAAATACAAGAAAATGAGAGAAATTAAAATGAGAGAGTCTCATTGGTGAAAACCCACATGGGCACCGTGAGGCGACGGTAAGCAGAGAAATTAAAAATGAGAAAGTCATGTTAGTGAAAACTCGCAAAGAGCACTACAAGGCGATGGTGAGAAGAGAAATGAGAGAGGTTAGTTGGTGAAAACACGCAAAGGGCGCCACTGATCAAAAAGGATAATGGGTCACCGACATGGACGCAGTCCAGGGCAAAGTTTCTCAATCTCGAGGTAATAATTGGGATGAATTTCTGAGTGTCGGACAGTTTACATGGTTCAGGTATCCAGTCCAAAGGGCATGTCATGTTCTTTAAAGTCCGCATCCACTCCAGATAAGTCCTTCTTTCCTTTCCCCGAAAGGGACACCTCCAGTTTAAATTCGTTGTCCATTCTGTCGTTTATTTTTCTTTTGAATCCCTTTCGGTCTAACTCTGTCCCGAAACTAAGGCAAAGAAAATATGGAAATACTGATTTACAGGGCTCTCGTTTGACGCGGGTCAATATGCAAAAGGCACCCGGCCTCGTCAGGGGCATCGAGTCGATCCCGACTGGCCACAATGGCTGATGATTCACCTTGAAAGGAGAAAATCAAATTGAAGTGCCTATAAAGGCGAATGAAGTTGAAAGGTTGAACCCCGTGTGGCTAACCATCTTGTCAAGGTTTGAAAATTCGAGGTATTCCAATTGACCTAAAGTTATAGTTGGAAGAAAAGTCAGAAGTGAAAGGTCAATAAAGGCGAAATAAAGTTGGAAAGGTTCAGTCCCACCCGACTAACCGCCGCAGCAGGATTTGAGGGGCCAAAACTTCCCCCAATGCTCTGGAAATGCAAAAGAAAAAGCAAGTGAAAAGCCTACAAAGGCAAAACAAAGTCAGGATACTGGATCCCACGTGACCAATTGCCACCCAGAAAGACAAGGTCTCCGGGATTAGAGATGAAACCCAATTCCCAGCAAACAAGCAAGTGTTTGAGGTCTTCATCAAAAGAACTGAGGTCAAGCAGTTGAAAATCAAGGCCGCAAAACCAACCATTTCAAACTAACGAATTGTTCTTTTTTTGAAGGAAACAGGTGCAACTCGAAAGCAACCATGCAACAAGCAGGTGCTACCAAAAGAAATTTGCGCTAGGGCTAGAAGGAGCTCTGCAGCATTGACTCCAAAGAAAGGGAAGTTTTCTCCAAGAAATCCTTTTCCGCATGCATAAAAAAATAAAAAATAATAAAAGAAGAAGGAGAGATGAAGAATTGAAGTTGAAAATAACTCAAAGTAATACGGGGCCTCCGATCCCCAATTACACTTTTTCCCGACGTAGGTTATACACTCCCGTAGTCGATGCCAATCAAGGGTATACACTCCCTGGTTGATGTTTTCTTTTCCAATCAAGGGTATACACTCCCTGGTTGATGCTTCCTTTCCCAATCAAGGGTATACACTCCCTGGTTGATTTTCTTTTCCCGACGCAGAGTATACACTCCCGTAGTCCATGCCAATCAAGGGTATACACTCCCTGGTTGATGTTTTCTTTTCCAATCAAGGGTATACACTCCCTGGTTGATGTTTTCTTTTCCAATCAAGGGTATACTCTCCCTGGTTGATGTTTTCTTTTCCAATCAAGGGTATACAGTCCCTGGTTGATTTTCTTTTCCCGACGCAGAGTATACACTCCTATAGTCGATGCCAATCAAGGGTATACACTCCCTGGGTGATGTTTTCTTTTCCAATCAAGGGTATACACTCTCTGGTTGATGTCTTATTTTCCAATCAAGAGTCTACACTCCCTGGTTGATGCTTTCTATTCCAATCAAGGGTATACACTCCCTGGTTGATGCTTTCTTTTCCAATCAAGGGTATACACTCCCTCGTTGATGTCTTCTTTTCCAATCAAGGGTATACACTCCATGGTTGATGCTTTCATTTCCAATCAAGGGTATACACTCGTTGGTTGATGCTTCCTTTCCCAATCAAGGGTATACACTCCTTGGTTGATTTTCTTTCCTGACGCAGGGTATACACTCCCGTAGTCGATGCCAATCAAGGGTATACACTCCCTGGTTGATGCTTCCCTTCCCAATCAAGGGTATACACTCCTTGCTTGATTTTCTTTTCCCGACGTAGGGTATACACTCTCTGGTTGATGTTTCCTTTCCCAATCAAGGGTATATACTCCATGGTTGATGTTTTCTTTTCCAATCAAGGGTATACACTCCCTGGTTGATGTTTTATTTTCCAATCAAGGGTATACACTCCCTGATTGATTTCTTTTTCAACATAGGGTACATAATCCCTAGTTGATTTCATTTTGCAACATAGGGCTCCCAACCCCTAGTTGATCCTGCTTTGAGATATAGGGTATCCACCCCCTAGTCTGCAGTAACTCCGGGTGCACCAGTCCTGGCTTTTCATTTCTTTCAATAATGAAGTAGCATAGAATTTGTTACAATAACTCATGAAATTTTTCTAGTGAAAACTGGGGCAGAAAATTTCGTTTGTTTGTTTTGATTTTTGTGCAGGTTATGTTTCTAGGACATTGGAACTCGAGACGACCAAAAAGAAGAAGTTTCGATCCAAAAAATAACAAAACAAAAAGAAGAAAGAGAAGATTGAATCCAAAAGTGCACGAACGGGGAAGATGTGGACTATTCAGGACGAGATTGAAGTCATCCATCCAGTATATCCTGCTTTGATCCAAGGAACGATAAGACAAAACCAGCATCTGCGATTAACAAACACCAGGATCCAGATCAGAGTCAGCAAAAGATCAAGACTCAAGACCAAGTCCTAGATAGAAATTTTGTAATTTAGCAGCTGATAGGTTTTAGTTAGTCCTTCGTTTTGTACTTGGGTGTAACAAGGAGATCAACAGCAGTAACAGCAGCAACAACCACAGTGAAATCACAGTTACCCGGTAGTCCCAGCTACCAAAACCTCCAGAACTACACTGACCTGATTCCTTTATAGCCAAGGATATGTAGGCAACCTTTGAAGCAGGGTTCAGTCAAACTTTTCAAAAACGCTTCACTTGGAGTATTTCAAGAGGTAAAAGTTGTTCATAACTGCTCACTTCATCTTTGCCCGGAAACTCTTCGTGTTTCCGAGCAAAGAGGGGCAGCTGTGAGCATGTAATTTTTCACCTACTAAATACTCCGACAAATTAGATAAGTAAATTAATCTTATGGATTTGGTTGAATTTTAGTGTTAATTGTGAATTGTTTTGCATCGTATATTTATAATTCGTCTTTTAAAATTATTTTTAATTGTATAATTAGGTGCATTGTTATTATCAAAGAATTATGAAATTATTTATAAATAATTGAATTAAGTAGCAAACAAATGACGATTATTTGAGGTAATGTAGTTTTGATAACTGATTGCTAAAATTAATCATTTTTTTATCTGACAAAACTATAGATTTATTAGGAGTATTGAATTAATTATTCTATTCTTAATTAATCTATAATTAGACAAGATAAAGACGAAATTGATTATTGTATCTTTTAAATTTAATTAGGTTTGATTTTAATTAGATTAATTAGTTTAAAATTAAGCTTAGTGTCACACCTCCTTTTTCCGACACAGGGTTGGATATGGGAATTTTTCCAATTAAAGTGACATTATTCAGGTTTGGGATTTATCTTAGTTTTCAGAGTCGCCACC
>MDKJ01337655.1:0-12806 GCA_005239525.1 Nicotiana knightiana | reverse complement strand
TCAGGGTTTTCTAGAGGAGTGTCATCGTATTCTCCGCACTATGGGCATAGCGGAGACGAGTGGAGTTTCTTTTACCGCTTTCCAGCTGAGAGGAGAAGCCTATCAGTGGTGGCGTGCCTCTGAGCCGAATAGTCCGGATGAGGCAGCCTCACTTGGACTTAAGGGGCTGCACCTCCACAGACTTCTCAGCCACCACGTGCTCTATCGGGTCCTCTGGCCATGCTTCCAGCACCAGTTACCGCCCCACCTGCTCAGCCAACTCGAGGTGGAGGTCGGGGAGGACGAGGTCACCCTAGAGGGGGAGGCCATGCCACGTATTATGCTCTTCCATCTTGTTCAAAGGCAGTTGCTTCCGACTCTGTCATTACAGGTATTGTTCCAGTCTGTCATAGAGATGCGTCTGTATTATTTGATCCAGGCTTTACGTATTCATATGTGTCCTCTTATTTTGCTCCACATTTGGGGGTATCTCGGGATTCTTTGAGTTCCCCTGTTTATGTATCTACTCCTGTGTGAGATTATCTTGTTCTGGACCGCGTATTTCGGTCGTGTTTGATTGCTCTTAGTGGTTTTGAGACCAGAGCCGATTTATTATTACTCAACATAGTAGATTTTGATGTTATCTGGGCATAGGATGGTTGTCGCCTCAGTATTCTATTCTTGATTGTCACGCTATGACTGTGATGCTGTTTATGCCAGGCTTACCACAATTAGAGTGAAGAGGTACCTTAGAGTATACTCCCCGCAGGGTTATTTGAGTTCTTAAGGCTTAGCGAATGGTTGAGAAGGGGTGTGATGCGTATTTGGCCTATGTGAGAGATATCAGTATTGATACCCCTACAATTGAGTCAGTTCTAGTAGTGAGGGACTTCCCTTATGTGTTTCTAGTTGATCTTCCGGGCATGCCGCCCGAGAGATATTGATTTTGGCATTGATTTGTTGCCGGGCACTCAGCCCATCTCTATTCCCCCTTACCGTATGGCTCCTCCTGAGTTGAAGAAGTTGAAGGAGCAGTTGCAGGAGTTGCTTGATAAGGGATTCATTCGGCCCAGTGTGTCACCTTGGGGTGCTTCGGTCTTGTTTGTGAAGACATAGGATGGTTCTATGCGTATATGTATTGATTATCGCCAGCTGAACAAGGTTACGGTGAAGAACATGTATCCATTTCCTCGCATTGATGATTTATTTGATCAGTTACAAGGTGTCAGGGTTTTTTCCATGATTAACTTGCATTCAGGCTACCATTAGTTGAAGATTCGGGAGCTAGATATCCCGAAGACTGCTTTCAGGACCAGATATGGTCACTATGAGTTTCTTGTCATGTCGTTCGGGATGACCAATGCCCCAACATCCTTTATGCATTTGATGCACAATGTGTTCTGTCCTTATCTTGACTCCTTCATCATTGTGTTCATTGACGACATTCTAGTGTTTTCCCGGACTTGGGAAGATCATGAGCAGAACCTGAGGACTATGCTTCAGACTTTGAGGGAGAAGAGGTTGTATGCAAAATTTTCTAAGTGTGAGCTTTAGCTTAACTCAGTGGAATTATTTGGTCATGTAGTATAGAGTGATGGGATCAAGGTAGATCCGAAGAAGGTGGAGGCAGTGCAGAGTTGGCCTAGAGCATCATCAGCTGCGAAGATTCGTAGTTTCCTTGGTTTGGCGGGATATTAATGCCGCTTTGTAGATGGATTCTCATCTATTGCGGCACCTATGAATAGGCTGACCCATAAGGGTGCTCCGTTCAGGTGGATAGAGGAGTGTGAGGAGAGCTTTCAAAAGCTCAAGACAGCTTTGACTACAACCCTAATATTGGTATTGCCTACAAGTTCGGGATCTTACATCGTCAATTGTGATACTTCGCGGATTGGTCTTGGCGAGGTGTTGATGCATGACGGTAGGGTGATTGCCTACGCGTCCAGACAATTGAAAGTGCATGAGAATAACTATCATGTCCACGTTCTTGAGTTAGCAGCTATTGTTCATGCCTTGAAGATCTGGCACCATCATTTGTACAATGTTCCTAGTGAGATCTACACCGATCACTAGAGTTTGCAGTACCTATTCAAGCAAAAGGATCTTAATTTATGTCAGCGGAGGTGGTTGTAGCTACTTAAGGATTATGACATCACTATTTTGTACCATCCGGGGAAGGTCAATATGGTGGACGACGGCTTGAGTCGCCGAGCATAGAGTTTGGGGAGTTTGACATATTTTCCAGCAACAGAGACACCCTTTGCATAGGATGTTCAGGCCTTATCCAGCCAGTTCATGAGATTAGATATTTCGGAGCCGAGCCAATTGTTGGCTTGCGTGGTCTCTCGATATTATCGTTATGACCATATCAGGGAGCGTCAGTATGATGACCCCCATCTGCTCGTCCTTCTGGACAGGGTTCAGCGAGGTGATGCTAGAGATGTGACTATTGGTGATGATGGCGTGATGAGGATGTATGACCGGATATATGTGCCCAATATGGATGGGCTTCGGGAGTTGATTCTTGAGAAGGCCCACAACTCGCGGTATTCGATTCATCCGGGTCCCGTGAAGATGTACTAGGATTTGAGACAACACTATTGGTGGATGAGGATGAAGAAGGATATAGTTAGGTTTGTGGCTCGGTGTCTCAACTGTCAGCAGGTTAAGTATGAGCATCAGAGATCGGGTCGCTTGCTTTAGAAGTTAGAGATCCTATAGTGGAAGTGTGAGCGGATCACCATGGATGTCGTAGTTGGGCTCCCACGGACTTCGTGGAAGTTCGACGCTATTTGGGTGATTGTGGATCGGCTGACCAAGTCAGCTCATTTCATTCCAGTGTTGACTACATACTCTTCAGAGAGGTTGGCTGAGATTTACATCCGTGAGATTGTCAGGCTTCATGGCGTACTAGTATCTATTATCTCTGACCGGGGTACGCAGTTTACATCACGGTTTTGGAGAGCCGTTCAGCAGGAGTTGGGTACTAGAGTGGAGCTGAGCACAACATTTTACCCTCAAACAGACGGGCAGTCCGAGCGCACTATTCAGATACTAGAGGATATGCTCCGTGCGTGTGTGATGGAGTTTGGAGGGTCATGGGACCAGTTCTTGCCACTTGCAGAGTTCGCCTACAACAACAGTTATCAGTCCAGCATTCAAATGGCACCATATAAGGCTTTGTGTGGTAGGCGGTGTCGGTCCCCAGTAGGTTGATTCTAGCTGGGCGAGGCCCGATTGTTGGGTACGGACTTGGTCCAGGATGCCCTGGATAAAGTGAAGGTGATTCAAGATAAACTTCGCACAACGCAGTCCAAACAGAACAGTTATGCGTACCGAAATATTTGCGATTTAGCATTCATGGTGGGAGAGCAGGTCTTGCTTCCGGTATCGCCTATGAAGGGCATTATGAGGTTCGGAAAGAAGGGCAAGATGAGCCTGAGGTACATTGGTCCTTTTGAGGTGTTGCGACGTGTTAGGGAGGTTGCTTATGAGATTGCCTTACCTCCCAGCCTAGCAGGAGTTCATCCGGTATTCTATGCCCCGGAAGTATCACGGTGATCTAACTCAGGTATTGGATTTCAGCTCAGTCCACTTGGACAAGCATCTATGTTATGTTGATGAGCTAGTGGCTATCTTGGACAGGCAGGTCAGAAAGCTAAGGTCAAAGAACATTGCTTCAGTAAAGGTTCAGTGGAGGGGTCAGCCGATTGAGGAGGCGACTTAGGAGACCGAGCAGGATATGCACAACCATTACCCTCATCTTTCATAGCTTCAGGTATGTCTCTATACTCGTTCGAGGATGAATGATTGTTTTAAGAGGGGGAGGATGTAACGACCCGACCGGTCGTTTTGAGAGTTAGAGTGTCTATCCCCTATTAACTGCCTCCCCGTACCTATTTATGCTATTGTATCTTGCTGGGAGGATTCGTTTTGGGTTTTGGAGCAAATTGAGACACTTAGTCTCTTAATCGAAAACTTAAGCTAGAAAAGTTGACCGGATGTCGACTTGTGTGTAGCAACCTCTGACTTGAATTTTGATGGTTCTGTTAGCTCTGTTAGGTGATTTTGGACTTAGGAGCGCGTCCGGAATGCGATTTGGAGGTCCGTAGTAGAATTAGGCTTGAATTGGTGAAATCCGAATTTTGGCGATTTTGGTCGGCAATGGAAATTTTGATATCGAGTTTGGAATGGAATTACGGAAGTTGGAATAGGTTTGTGTGTCCTTTTTGACTTGTGTGTAAAATTTGAGGTCATTCGGATGAGATTTGATATGTTTCGACGTCGTTTATAGAATTTAGAAATTTCAAAGTTCATTAGGCTTGAGTCCGTTTGAAATTGGTGTTTTGATGTTATTTTGAGTGATTCGAAGGTTCGACTAAGTTCGTATGGTGTTTTAGGATTGGTTGGTGTGTTTGGTTGAGGTCCCGGGGGCCTCGAGTGAGTTTCGGGTGCTTAACGGATGAAAATTGGACTTAGGAGAATTGCTGACATTGCTGGTTATGGTGTCTTTTGCACCTGCTGCGGGAGGTCCGCAGTTCGCAGGTGCGGTTTGTGAGGAGGAGCCCAAGGATCGTAGATGCGAGTGGTGTTCCGCATTTGCGACTCCCGCAGATGCACTAGAGGGATTGTAGGAGCGGTCTCAAACCGCAGAAGCGGACAAAGGCCTGTAGGTTCGCAGAAGCGGACAAAGCACCTCGTAGAAGCGGATGAGGTGCTTTAAATGAAATCCGCAGGTGCGGGACCACAAATGTCGTTCTGGGGTTGCAGTAGCGAAATCACTAGGCAGAAAAGAGAGAGTTAAAGGTTTTGAAATTAATTCTTCATTTTTGGATTTGGGAGATCGGAAATTGGTGATTCTTTGATGGATTTTCAGGGAGAGCTTTGGGTAACGATTCCTAACTCGTTTTTGATCATATTTCATTAATCTTTGTTGTATTCTTTATGAAATTAAGGAATTTAAGTGAGGAAGTTGGGAAATGGGAAAAAGTTCCCCAACCAAAAATCTGAGTTTTGAGTGGGATTCAGGCGTCAGATTTGGATAATTTTTGTACGAGTGAACTCGTGAGTGAATGGGTGTTCATATTTGGTAACTTTTACTCGATTTCGAGACGTGGGCTCGGGGAGGCTTTTCGAGCATTTTTTAGGATTTGGTATTGTTTTGATATATAAGCGCCGTGTAGGTGAGGTGACGAGTACGTACACGAGCTAATTGATGTAAAAACCTGACTTTCACTAAATAGTAGCCTGTTTTTCCCTCTTATTTGAATTTCTTAGCATGTATAGTATCCTGTTAGACTAACAAAGCATGCCTACTTGCCTTAACTATTTAATTGAACTACGTGCAACATGTTTAGTGGTTTTACCTGTCTTCCTTAACTTGTACTTAGGATAAATTATAATACTCAGTGCCATGATTATTGAATCTTGTTGTTTGGATACATATTTACTTTAGGACTACGGAACGATATTCTGGGAGATCCCCTTGTACTGCATATTTACCTTGGGAATATGGAACGATATTTCGGGAGATCCCCCGGTACTGCTATTTACTTTGGGACTACGGAACGATATTCCGGGAGATCCCCCTGTACTGCATATTTACTTTGGGACTACGGAAAGATATTGAGGGAGATCCCCTTATCTTGCATATTTACTTTGGGACTACAGAACGGTATTCCGCGAGACCCCCATGCACATTTACGTTTGGGACTACGAGAGGTATCTCGGGAGATCCCCTGTTGTTTTGCTGTGTACTGAGCTGTGGTATTTCTATGTTTCTTCTTGATAGATTTCAGCCTTCACTTACCGCGATATTTCATTTTTTCCTTGCCTTATTGTGTGTGTGTGTGTGTGTGTATATATATATATATATATATATATATTTCGGTAGGGCCCTGACCTGACCTCGTCACTACTCGATCGAGGTTAGGCTTGACACTTACTGGGTACTATTGTGGTGTACTCATGCCCTTTCTTGCACATGTTTTCGTGTGTAGATCCATGTACATTTTTCTAGCCACATCGCTAGTGCAGCCACTCCTGCTTATTGGAGACTTCAAGGTAAATCTGCCGCGCTCGTAGATCCTCGGAGTACCCCTCTATCCCTTTATGTTCTTTTTTCCTTATTTTCTGTAGAAATGATGTATAGAACAACTAAGACTTCTTAGAAGCTTGTGACTTGCGGTGTTCCAGGTTTTGGGAACTGTTTTGTTCAATTTAGAAGAGATAAATGTATATGTCGAGCAACTTCCAGTTGTTTATGAGATATGTGTTACTGTTAGTAGTAAATGTTCCTGTTTTAGTTTTATTTCTGTAAGTGTTAGGCTTAACTTGTCGTAGAGACTAGGTGCCGTCACGACAACTCACGGAGGGGGAAAATGGGTCGTGAAACTATTCCATGTAATAATATCATTAATATTCATTCCACCTGCAGTCTTAGGCCAACATAGTTGTTTCTAGGACACCAGTGCCTTCCTACTGCTTTCAACTTCCCCTGTCCATAAGAATCTCTTGCAAATAGTTTCAATCTTCAACATTGTTTACCTTGAAACTAGTAATTACAATTATATTTGATTTTTGTGGTTCTAAAAATACGTGATCTATTTTAATACAAGTTTTTTCGGCAGTAGGTGCTAAGTGAGAAGTGAAAAAATGAGATAAGAATGAAAGGTAACGAGATTGTGCAAACTGAGCAGTGGAGAGATGGGGTCTCGAGGTCGATCTCAAGAGCTTGATAGAGGGCCGTCGAGAATGATACAATAGTATTTAAGGCCTCCAAGATGGCATCTTTATGACCAATAACGAGTAATAAATGAAGAACAATAGATGAACACAATAAATGAAAGGCAATAAATCAATGAAACAATTGTAGAGAATGCTTGAGTTGGAGAGCAGAGAATGTTCTTGTATTGAATATCATGTATGTTACAAAATGAAAAGATCCCTTTATATAAGTGGTGGAATCCCAATATAGTACATGTGTAATTATTATAAAGAGAGATGGCTGGTACAACCATTTAATGCCACGGTACGGGTTTGTAGTATTTTGCGTACTTGGTCAGCTTTAACCACGTGCCTTTTGGGAATTTTCCGCCTTTCCAAGTTGGTCTTCAATTTGTACTACCCCGAGGTCCAGGATCCTCGACATGCCTCCTTGATTCCACAAGTCGAGCTACTTCGAGCCTTCTGAGTGCCGTAATGACCATAAAATCGGGTTCTCAGATTTTAGCCGTATATAGATAGTCCCCGCGTTCTTAGAATGAAGAGACAAGAAATGTTTTGAATTCACCAACTTTCTAATGCGTTCATTATCTTGTCAGTCATTCCATGTAAGCGACTGATGTGAGAGATGCTCAGAAGCCATATTTGCATGGTTCTTAAAAAGATTCGAATTTATTACGGCGGTTGACTGCCTTTTGGCTTTCCTCTATGCGCGTGGTTGGCCTATATAAATACTCTTTCTCGTGTCCCTGTCCTTTCATTACTTCTTATAACCTTTTAAAAAGAGCTTTCATTGCTTCTTTCTTGTATCCTTTTCCTGATCAGCTCACCCTCGTTTCTCGTGAAATTTTTTAGCAGGAATGACGAAGGCCTCCAAAGCTATTCCACGAGGTGATAAATCCTCCTCGTATCCACGTTCCTCTAAGGGTAAAGCAACAGTAACCCCAAGTCTCGAGGAATGCATCCCCAGGCCCTGCGAAATAACCTCTAATTTCAAGGTCGATAAACCTTCCTCGAAGCCGGGATGATGTGAGCCCATATCCCGGTATGTCAGCATAGTAACGGACATCGAGAAGGTGAAGGTCGACTGCCATTGGGAAGATGCAGTTCAATTGGAAATTCCTTCTCGTGATGAGGACATAAAAACCCCCAAAGCCGGCTTCCTTAGTGTATACACCTATCCATTTACCCTAGGCCCAGTAGGACCGTTCTCGCTACCGATAGACCCCGTTGTTCTCGACTTCTGCAAGTGATATCAAGTGACGTATCATTTTGGATTGGCCAAATTCATCCATCATTTTGGCGTATCGTTTACATGATTAGGTATTTTGCAAACATGGTCGAGGGGATGCCTTTTAACCTCGACTACCTGATCAGAATGTACAGTCCCTAACTTTATCGAGGTGGTCTGATTAAGCTTCAACGTCGGGGTACAAGGGTTTTCTTTGCTTGTACTGATGAAGACAAGGACAGAGGGTGGATGAGCCACTTTGTTCGAGTTAGGACCTTGGATTTGATTCCATTCGAAAGGATGTCGTTCCCCGCGGAATGGAATATGAATCGTAAGCTAACACCTCAATTGAGCCTTTTTCATTTCCCTTCGGACCAAATTCCCTTTGAACTAACTCTTCTTGATGATGCAGATGTCGCGTGGTATCCCGACGTGGTTAAGGATCTCTCGAGTTGGGTTCGCTGGCTCGATTCGACCTGCCCATCTGCTAAGCGCGTATGGGGCGACCTGGTCAAGGCCGGAGGGGAAGCTAAAAATCATGGCGGGGATTTTCCTTTTGCAATACCTAAGTTCTCTAAAAGAGATATCCCCAGAATATATTCTAATTTTTAATGTTCTCTGTTTATGCAGGCCTAGGGGAGGCCTCTTTGATGAGAGAAGCACCGCCTGGGGAAGCAGATATCCCAAAACCATATGAGGGGAAGAAGAGAAAGAGTGAATCTCCGACCGAGTCCTTGAAGCCAACTAGGGCTAGAGTGCAAAAGTCTAAGGCTGACTCCGCGGCCTTAAATGAGAAAAGCGATTTCCCGATAATGCTCGAGGGAAGTGGAAGTGTAACTGCTTTGACTTTTGCTAAGCCGATGACCGTTGATCCGAAGGCTTCTAAACTAGAAGTCGATGATGCCATCCCGCCTCAGACCAAAGAGGTCTTCGAGGATAGGTCAGGTGATGTCCCCGAGCCAGTTGACAAACGAAATACTCCCCGGGCCGGAGAGCACTCGGTAGATGAGTTGCGAGAGCCTAGTTGTGAATCGAAGGCCCCGATCGATCAATCCGGGACTATTTATGTAGGTGATTCTCCACTGGATCAAACATTTTCCCCGAGGGAGATACGGGGTGCCCGTAATACAGAATTTTCCGACGCGGGGATGCTTCTCGGCGGGAAGGACGTAATCGAGGGGTTCTTTACTATGGCCGAGAAGAATTCCGAACTTAATGCCCCACTTATTTTTGAGGAGGCCGAAAGGCTCTATAGATAGGTAATCTCTTTGTTGATTTCTTCGTGCTTTGATTATTATTTCTCTGACCCTCTCCCTTTATGCTTTCAGGAGAAAGTTCTTTATAATCGGACCACTGCCAAGTTTTAGGCTGACCTGACTCATTATGAGCGGGAGTGTAAGAGATTATATTATAGGCAGACGAGCTTAGGGCCCTTTTTGCCAAAAGGGAGGAAGACGTGCTTATCCTTCGAGCTCGTTTAGAGATGATATCTTGGGAATATAGCGACCTTGATGAATAGGTAGCATAGTATTTGTATGTTTTGTTTTTGTTGTTGCCCGATTTCAGCGCTTATTACCTTCGGGCTGGTCTTTGTAGCCTAAGGAGAAAGATGCCCTGATGCGGGAAGGATTCAGAGTCAGGGACGCTAAGATCCTTGGATTTAAACAGTGTGTGAATGAAATAACCTCTGCGAGAGACATCCCGCAAGGGAAGTTATCCTCGATTGAACATCGCCTTCGGGATGCGAGGGCTGGGAGTAGTAGGTATAAGGATCTCTATGTTGAATCGGTCACCGCTCTATCTTCATTTAAGGCTGAAGCGAACGCGTTCATAACCTCGTATAAAGAGGATGCTGCTGCAAATGCCCAGGCCCGGAAGACAGCTGATGAGGCCGAGCTTAAACTTGCCCGAGCCCTAGAGCATGCTCGATTAATGTCTCGGAGGCAAGCTCTCGAAGACATACATGCAGGGGGCTTTGATTTTTCTGCTGAGATCGAGAGAATGAAGACCCTAGAAGAGGAATCAGCGCCTCTTCTTGCTCCTAAGGATGATTCGAGAAGTGGCTTGGAAGATGATGAAGATGAAGACGGAGTCCCTGAGGGGGAAGAGGCCGTTGAAGACCTGGGGGCCGAGGGTCGAGCTGCTGAAGTCATAACTTCCAAGAGATCCGTTGAAGGAACAGCCCGACGGTAGATTAGGTTCTTGTTTGTTCTTTTTCCCTATGCAAGGGCTCCGACTTTGAGCTTTGTAAATATGCTTTGTGGACCTTCATCATATATAAAAGGGTTTCCGCCATACCTTGTTTTTTTCTTTGTTTTTTGGAATAGACTTTGGTGTTTGTCGATGATTAGTCCGATGAATTGGACTTCGAGACGAAACCTTTGGGGTTTTAAATTGGCCGTGAGGATTTTTTAGGCTGTCCCATGGGCTGTTACGCGTTGGGTCGGTAAGACTTTTGATGTAGCTGGCGACTTGGGCCCTTACGCATTTGGCCCTGAGGCGTTTTAGTTAACCGTTTAGGGCTCATCTCCAAGTTGGGTTTTGACTCGAGCTCATCGACCCTTAGGTTTTTCAATCGGCCCTGAGGCTCTTTGGGTCGGTACGACCTTTAATACAGCTGGCGACTTGGGCTCTTACACGTTAGGTCAGTACGACCTTTAGTGTAGCTGGTGACTCGGGCTCTTACGCATTTGGCCTTGAGGCGCTTTAATTAACCGCTAAGGGCTCAGTCTCCGAGTCGGGTTTTGACTCGAGCTCATCGAACCTTCAGTTTTGAAATCGGCCCCGAGGCTCTTTGGGTTGGTACGACTTTAATGCAGCTGGCAACTTGGGCTCTTACGCATTAGGTCGGTACGACCTTTAGTCTAGCTGGCGACTCGCGCTCTTACGCGTTTGGCCCTGAGGCGCTTTAGTTAACCGTTTAGGGCTCAGTCTCCCTGTCAGATTTTGACTCGAGCTCATCAACCTTTCGATTTTTAAATCAGCCATGAGGCTCTTTGGGTCGGTACGACCTTTAATGCAGCTAGCGAATTGGGCTCTTACGCGTTAGGTCGGTACGACCTTTAGTGTAGCTGGTGACTCGGGCTCTTATGTATTAGGTCGGTACGACCTTTAGTGCAGCTAGCGACTCGGGCTCTTACGTGTTAGGTCGGTACGACCTTTAACCAGTTCTTTTCACAGTTTTTTCGAAGTAATTGGAGGCTTGTGATTTCATAGCGACAGTCGGACGCTCCGAGTCGCGTTAGTTTGGCTGGAGCCTTATGACGATGGTCATTGTATTTAGCCGTAGCCTTTAGTCCCCGGGTGAGATATCCTCAGCGTCTATATCGAGGGTATGCCTTTTTAGGGGTCTTACAAGTTCGATATATAGCCTTGACTTTAATATTGGGATTATGCCTTTTTAAGGTCTTATAAGTTGTACATGCCTTGCTTGAGGCCTTCTAGTTTTGATATTTCCTCATGGAGGGCTTACATAGGTTCCTTATAGAGGGCTTATGAGCTCGAAATTGCCGGACCTAGGGTCTTATGGCTTTGATTTTTGATGACTCGGTGGGGTGACTGTCGAGGACAGTCCGCGAGTCGTTGAAAGGTTTTGGCTTTGGAGCCGTAGTTTGTGAAAATAGTAATCTTTTTGGTGTTTCCTCATCGAGGTCTTATGGCTATGTGCCGACTGTCGAGGACAGTCCCTAAGTTAGAGTTGATATTGCCTCATGGAGGGCTTATGTCGTTGACGTTGCCTCATGGAGGGCTTACATCGGTGATATTGCCTCATGGAAGGCTTATAATGTTGATATTGCCTCGTGGAGGGCTTATGTTGTTGATGTTGGCTCTTTGGTGGGCTTACATTGGTGCCTCATGGAGGTCTTATGAGCTCGAAGTTTCCGGCCCTGAGGTCTTATAGTTTCGAGTTTTTGGTGTCGGTCCCGGAGTGTTTGGGAATTTTCTAACCTTGGGGCCGTTTCTTGTGAAAATGGAAAACTTCTTTGACGCGTGAAGTGTTTTGATGATAAAGATTCTCTTCAGATTACTTGGTACAAGTGTACATTTTTTCACCATCGAGGGTTCGAATATTCTATGTGGACACGGTTCATTCGACCATTTGGTCCTATACATCGTTCTCCTATCGAGACCCTCTTTGGCTCATTTTAGTTTCTTCGAGGAGGTGATCTCCCGGGGGGATGCCCCTCAGTATTTGAGGCTGATTGAAGAGAAGCCTTGAATACTGGTTGAGTTCTCCTTAGCTAGCATATGGATGTTGTCTCGTTAAGAAACCTTGTCTGTTGATGCGTGGCTAGAATTCATGATTTTAAGCATTATATACCTTACATTTTATGTGCTTTAATGATAAAATACACGTCGTATGTGCTTAATGGGGTTTATTTTATGTGTAGGTGAATTGGAAATGGAAACGGGGCTAAACGGATGCAAATACGTCGAAAAATACGCGAAAGAGGGCAACCGGGCGATAGCCGGGCGACAGAGCCAAACAGCCTGACCCAGCCTGGCCTTAGCCAGGCGTTTGGGCTGAAATTCCAGGGGGTGCCTGGCGTTAGCCAGGCGTTAGACCCCAAACGCCATGGGGTGCCTGGCCTTACCCAGGCATTTGGGCTGAAACGCCAGGGTCCCCAGTCGGCCAGAAATCGAGTTTTGACGGGTTTTAAGTGTTTCCAAGTTGGAATAGAAGTCTTTTACACGTTTAGGGTTCATCCTAAACATATAAATAGACCCAAAAACATCACATTGAGGGTACTTTGGACGGAGGAACACACCACGTTGAAAGAGGATTCTACTTAGTTTTTCTTCTTTTCTTTTCTTTTAGTTTTATAGTTTATTAGTTCTAGAGTCTTGGGTGTTACATGAACATTGTAGTTGA